>QYTT01085551.1:0-15768 GCA_006980735.1 Dasypogon diadema | reverse complement strand
TCGGCAAGTTCACTGCCATCAGGGTCAAGCATTTAATGTCTTCGTAATTTGCATATTTTTGTTCGTCTTCGATTATAGTTATTCAGCTAGTGAAAAGTATAGCATCAATCTCTTAATTTTCTCTCATTGATTTAATTTTCTTGTCGGCTAATTTAAAAGATAAGTAAAGTGCTTTGGAAGATCAAAAATACAAATTAAGTACATATAACTTAATTACACTTGGGATAACATTTTCTTATAAAAGTGATACAAATACTTACATGTGTCGCATATGTATAACACGAGAAAGATAGATGGTTTTAAACGCTTATTATATACCCTAGTAGTAGGGTATTATAGTTTTGAGGAAACGTTTGAAACGCATACAAATATTCATGATACACAGAAATAAACTATATTTCCATTAATGGGAGAAGAAAATGAATTGTTCAATAGAAGTCGGTCTGTTCGTCTGTCTGTCTGTCTGTTCGCACATTATATTACCTTATTAAAATTGAAAGATCAAGTTTGTAAATGGGCCAATTTGAATCCTTCTCAGGGTTGCCATATAAAACCTTTAGCTACATCACATCAAATATCGATATTTTCCTTCTAAAACGAGAACGTATCCAAGTACATGTATGAAATTTTACAGGGAAGTAACTTAGTAAAACCTAAATACCCAGGTAGAAAATGAATCATGAAATCGGCCAACTCCTTCAAAATACTGCAATATGAAAATTTTATTTATTAAAGTCGGAAATGTAAATTTTACTTAAAAGTTTTTGAGATCGTAATGAAAATAAAGGCATATATATATAGGTTTTCGAGGTCGATGATTGCGAATCTAGAGTCCTATTTCTCACATTCAAAATGATGGATCCATTGTGGTGGACAAGGTATCCTTAATGTTAGTGAAATGCTCGAAAAATGGCGGATATATAGATTTTTGGGGTGGCTGTTTACGAATTTAACATTAACTATTAATAATTACAAATACGGCGGTAGAAGATTCTATATGTTATACAAAGTATAAAAAATGCAAAGGTTCGGCAGAATATCTCGAAAAGTAAAGATTTTGGGGAAACATTATTGGACAAACGTTGGAACACAGCAAAGTGAGAATTTGGCAGTGACCTTAACCTTTTTCCATGGTTATTTTAGAGGTCACTTCGAGGTTAAGTTAATATCTTTAAAGTAATATTTTATTTTTGACCCCGGAGTGGAGATAGCGTAAAAGCTAACCTTCAAATTTGTGGTTCACTTACTGGCCAAAGCAACCTATAAGGGTTGCTTGAAGATCAGTAATTTATATTTTTGGGAAAACCATTTGACACAAAAGTTGTGCCACACAAAAAGGGGCACTTAACCACAATATTGGCCTAATCCCAAAAAGAAATGAGTATGTCTATTAACATGTTGCGTGCTGTAAGTAACATAATAGCTTTCTTGGGAAAATCACGTATTAAAATGTATTTGTACTGCGAAACTGGCAACAATGGTGTGGATAGGCATCATTTGATATATCCATCGTAAAGTTTGACATTTTTGAAGGTATACTTACTCATAACGGACACTATTTGCGTTGTCTACAGTGAATATTTCATTTCAGTCAAAAAATAGTTGAATATTTCATTTCAGTCAAAAAATAGAATTAACTCGTGAGAATTTTTGTATGATGTTTTAGTACGATTATTTCAACAACAGTGCATCGATGAATTCACCTCGACTTTTGGCTGTCGTTCGTTCACGGACGAATTTAAATAAGGTCGCCCAAGATTGATTGTTGCACCAGAAAACATCGGTGCTGTGCACGAACTGATATTGCACGATCGTCATGTGACAAGTATGCACAAGTTTTAATTTTACACACATATAGTAGTGAAAAACATTTGTTCGCACTGATTTCCCATAATTTGACAATCGCTCAAGACAAGGCTCGTCCCGATTGGTCCAAAGAAATCCTACAAAAGTACAATCGTAGTGCGTACAAAATCGTGGATAATATCTACGCAGGTGACGAACCTTGGATCTATGCGTAATGAGCTCGAAAGTAAACAGCAGTCTACTGTATGGGTCTTCCAAGATGAGCCAAACCCAACAAAAGTTATTCGTGCAAGAAGCACTTCGAAGCAAGTGGTCGTCTGTTTTTTGGGATAAATGGACATGTGGCTACACTGACACTAGAGGATCGTGAAACTGTTAATTCTGAATGGTACACAAAAAAAACAAAGAACAACTAGCGATACAGGATCATTCTTCACGATGAAATGAGAGCTCTCACATAGTCACATGCCCGTTAAAATAACTCAATATCCGTCCGGTCAAAACATCGAATTGATGAGTCATCTGCCATACAGCCCTGACTTGGCACCCAATGACTTCGACGATTTCGACGCCAGAAAAAACGTCTTTAAACATTTCCTCCCCTTCAACTACTACAATTAATTGTACGAGCGCGTATAGAATGCATATCCCTTTCATTTGCAGCCAAACAGATACTGACACCCTATATAGTTCCCAGGATATCAGCTCTTCCATTTTTTAACTGACTTTTTGAACACCCCTTCACACTGCAATCATTACATTTTATTGCAGTATTGTCCAGACGTCATCTTCTCCATTAATTGGCCACACATGTGCCAATATTATATCTAGTTCTTGAGATATCAGTATTAACAGAAATTTATAAATAACAATATTTTGTTTTATTTGGTAAAATGGTTTATTGTTTTTATTATTGATTTTTATTTCCCTTTCATCCATTAAATACACACGTGTTTTACTGCATTGAGGGCCAAACGTCCACTTTCTGAGCAAAAAACACGAACACGAATTTTAAGCTTTCGTCTTGTGCTTAAGAAATTTAGACATACCAAACAGTTTGAACAGTTCGCAAGCTGGATTATGAGATTCGAACAGGCAAGTGTTCGAGCGTTCGTGGTTATTTCTACTTGCTTATTATATTCCTCGCATTTTTGATAAATATATACAGTATATTGTATGGTGGTGATTTTTTGTTGAGTTCAAACTGAGGGTACCCGTTAAAAGTTTCCTTAAAGAAAAAGCACTGGTACTGCTCTTGTACAACTACAGCACCACTTTTAAATAGAACGATATTTAATTCGTTTTTGATATCGCAGTCGGTAGAAATGCTTGCAGTTCTAGTTTTGTAGAACTGATTCTGAATACTAAATGCTCCTAAATATCTAACAGATTTCTCTTAAACAGGTCCATTTTAATAGTAGCCAACCTTCCCAAACAATTGCATCGAAAGGTGTAAGGTGGTCTGAAATTTTTCGAACCCTGCCCAACTCTGTTTCCAAGGAGCATGTCTGTAGGCATATTTTGAATACCCGTTCAAATGTGGTATGAAAAACACTTTCCTGCCCTTTTAAAGTTCGAAAATTACCCCATCCAACCCTAAGGTCTTAAAGGGTGAGGATTTTGATGAAAAATAAGGCACATCATTTGGAAAGGCAGTCAGAAAAGATTCAAATGCTTTGCCAAAGTCACCGAGCAAAACTGGCTTTAGATGCAGGCCTTTCACTCTTTCCGGAGCACATTATGATGTTTCGGAAAATAAAATAAAAGTAGAGGAATTTTCCACGAGACCAGATATAATTTATACCACTCCTGAAATGAAAGAATAAATGATTTTGTGGAAGTTTGGTTAAAACATAAAGAAAGAAAGTATAACTTAACGCTTTCCTTAAAGGAGTGTAATAAAATCTTTACGGAAGACAATCCAGACCAGTCAATTGGTTTTTCCAAATTTTGTAAGCTGCGTCCTAAAAACGTTCTTTTATTACAGGATACACCTACTGACCAATGTAAATGTTAAACTTGTGAGAATTTCTTTTTAAAACTTAAAGCCTTAAAAATTAAAAATTAAAGCATTAAAAATTACAACTTTTGGAATATATGTTTGTGCAATACCCAGAGGAATTCCAATTACTGGAAAGGAACGTGCATTTCATGTAGCTCTGGGACTAAAATCTCTTCCTTGGTAAAAATTTAGCAGAAGAAATCACATATAAAGAATAGGAGAAAGTAATATCTAGATTATATGAATTAATATCACTAAGTTAAGAAGAAATACCAGACGTAGAGGAAGTGATTTGGTCAGATGCCCGTCTTCTGAATTTACAAACGCATACATGGGATACGTTCTGAAAACGCTCTGCACTAAATTTAAGAAAATATTTACTTGGAAATATTTTGCAATCTCTCCCGGAAAAGGTCCAATTGATGGCATAGCGGGCCGAGCGAAATCCTTGGTGCATGCACAAGTAATGAGCCAATCATCTGCTGCGTCGATAGTAAAAAATGCTGAAGACTTTGCTAAAGTGGCTCAAAAAGTGCTACCTAATATAAAAGACGAAAACATTATACGGAATGATGAAATGTGGGACCAGACAATACAAATACCAAATATTAAATCTGCGCATGTTATAAAGGCAATTCCTGAAAACGATTTAACACTAGAACTACCGAGCTGCTTAAATATAGATATAGATAGAAATAATATGCTGAATAATGCAACTGAAAGAGAGGCTACCAGTCAAAATGACTGGCTTGGTAGTTCTAGTGTTAAAAGTATATATTAATGTAAATGAAGAAGAAAACGCAATCCACATAAATTAAAAGTTTTCAAAATGATATATAAAGCTTGAAATAAAAAATTTAAGAGTTTAATAATTATGTTGTGTTAGAAGTAATAAAATAAAATAAAAAGAAAATTTTGAGATTATTTTTATATTTTTAAATTATAAAACTTTTTCCACTTTTGGGGTAACGCAAACTACAGAGGACCATTGTAAGATAACACTTGCATTTTTCAATAAAAGTTGGCGTGAAAAGTCCTACATTTTATTAGAATATTTAGTAACAGCATGACACATTCTGCTTATATATATATTACTTAGAAGAGTGGCAAAATTACTGTTTTGCAAATATATAGTATGTTTGCTATTTTCTATATATCTAACCTCGTCCTAATATTTAATTTTACGAAAATGTATTATTCCACGTACATGTACTTTCTTGGTTAAAAAATAAAAGGAAATTAAAAATCAATATTTAATCAATAAAAGTCTGCTTAAGAAATATTTCTTTAATTCATTAAAAATTTAATTTAAATTTATTAATTAAATAAAAATGTAAAAAGGGGACCAAGAATAATTTTAAATGTTTCTACATAACATATTTTAATTTTTATGGATAATTAGGAAAAAATTGAGATTCATTTCTTGCCGGTTCGATCTGTCTAAATTTTGGAACAAATGTTATATTATAATTTTCTGCACATTAATAATGAAAAGGATAGGGGACCTTTTGTGTCTTTCAGAATTGTTGAAAGCCAAATGGGTCGCACGAACAGGGTAATTAGGCATTTTGTATTCTAGCATGTTTATTCTACGAGGATCTGACTATATTTGTTTGTTTTACTTGCACAAATCTGACCAGTTTTTAAATTTTTGTTAAAAATAGCCTGTTATTGATGATTTTTTTCTTCATTTATTCTAGTTCAAGTGTTGTATATTAAGATAAAAACAAAATTGTTGCCTCATTGCGCTCACAGTAAAAATGAAGGAAGAATCATTAAAAACAGGCCTTTTAGCGGATATGCAAAAAATGACCAAAATCGCACATGCACAGAAAACATAAATATTAGTAAAATGTAAAAAATATTGTTGGATCGGAAAAAATAGAAAACAGCACTTGATGGAACTCCAGTTTCAAAAATCAAAATTTAAAAATTTTTATCACTTGTTTAAAGTTCCACGAAAGGCAAAAGGCATTTAAAACTATTGCTGAGATTTCCTTACCGTCGAAATCGAAACACTCCACACATTCCGCTAATTATAGTAGCAGTCTTTCCAATCCACAAACGGAGTTAACCAATCGATTAGGCATGAAATAACAAATAATCTTAATTTTCCAAAAAATTTACTTGCAGTATTGCCTTATTAAGCCTGCAGTATTTTCATATAGCATTGGTTTCTCTATTCTAAAACGAAAGCATTTCTGTTCTACAAAATTTTGCAACTCAAAAGCTACTTAGGATTCAGATTTCAGCGAATAAAGTTGTTCTTTTTCAACCAACAAATTTGTTTTTTTTTTCAAAAGTTGAAAGTATTTCGAGTACAAAGAAGCTTGCATCAAATAGAACGAAACCAAAATTTTAAAATTTATATTATATTATATTTCTACATTTGATTATTTTTTTCTTGGCATTAGTACAAAATGTAGAAAAACATTTAAGTTTTACTATCGCACCAAACGTCAATAGGTACTGTATTGCTCTATGTTTATAAATTATTTGAATGGAAAACTTCACCATAAAAATACAACTCAATAAGAACAATTCTATAACGTAACGACAAGAGCGGGAAGAACTGTGTTTAAGAGGAAATCGTGAGTCTTAATTTTTTAGATCTTTTCAACAGCGGGCATTTTTTATCATTAGGTCTAGTTATAACCTTTAAGATACCGTACAATGATTGAAAATTTTGATTTTATATAAATACATTTTATGAATTTTGAATCAACTTACCTTCATAACACATACATTTAGCAAAATTCAAGAAAAACGTTGTAAGTCAACAAAATTTCAGAGTAGAAAATTCCATAATTAATCGAAGGCAGTCTAAAAGGGCAAGGACAGTCTTTGCATACATTGTTTAAGATTACATTTTTTTGTCTTTCTTATTTACTTTGTCAGTATAACGACAAGGTATTTGGGAAAGAGTAATTGAGTTTTACAGGAAATTGGAAGCATCTCTTTGTATTGCTCTTTGTTCTTGGATCAAGGCAAAAAGGAATTTTTTTTATGGTATTTTCGTCATTTTTTAAGGATTTCGAGTGAGTTTATTAAGCAAAAGGTCGTTTTGCGTTATTAATATTCTATATTATGCCTTTGTTAAAATAAGTCTGAAAATTAATATATTTGATGTTGACAGGTTTGTTCATTATTACTAATTCTTCCGAACTGCCTCCCTCTTCCTTTTTCGTAAATCAGGAGCTTATAATCCTAACCTTTTCCACGTTATCCATTTATTTTAATTGAAACTTTCTGCCCTTTTCGGCTTTGAAATTTTTCTAACAAGCCATTGCTGCCATTCATTACTTAAATGACCAACTCATCTCAGGCTTCCAGAATTATTAAAATTGGTAATATGGGGCAGAATTTGTTTATTGTGTATTTCTTACCTGGACTCCGCATTGTGTCAAGAATACTAACACAAGTAGGGCCTTTGCTAAAACATTTCAAATGCTCTCATATTTTGTTCCATCAATACCCATGCTTCACAGCCAAAACTAACGAATATAATAATTACTATTTCCTCATATTGCACCATTTAGATATTTTTCAACTGCATGAAACATTCAGTATCAAAAAAGTCACAAGCACATTTCATGCATGCTTCACTCTCGTCGCACTCAGTGTGACTTGTTCTGTTTGAAAACATTTGTTGAGAATGGTTTCAATCACGTTTCAGTCACATTTCAGTTGCGTTTCATCCATGTGGCATGTGGCATCTGCCTTTTAATCACATTTCATGTCTCAGCCACCTAAGATCGGCAAGAAACGTAATTCTACCTAACTTATTAAAATAAGATGCATTGGCCAAATAAATTTCCCCCCAAAATATCTAGAAAAGTTAGTAATTATTTACCCTGCAAACATATCTTTTACACTTTTATCCCTTTTAATTTAATCTCACTTTGTATTGTGAACTTATGAATTTCTTAATATCAAAATATATAAATTCTGTGGGTTCCGTATTTGAACACTACTGACATCTACCAACTGCGAAGTAGCTCTCTGAGGGGATAAATTAACTGCCACTTGCATTAAGTAATAGTCTGAAATGGACAATAATCAGCAGGCCCAATTTCCCTGTGATTTTCTACAATTTATTATAATGTTTTTTCTTGGATTTTAACCGTTGGACAGATGTTATGAGGCGATGTATTACATCTACACACAATACAATTAAAATTGTGTTTCATGTGCTTCGGAACAACAACTACTTAATTATAATTAATAACCTTAGAATTTTTTATCATTAATGTCCAAACGATGCTGACGGTGACGTTCCTGCCTCGGTCGATATCATTCCGAGATACTTCGCTTTAGGGATGTTATTTGTGGGCGCTCTCTGATTTCAAGGAAGTTCTAAATATAGTTGAGAGCTTCATAAATATTTCATTAAAAGTTTTATAATTTATGATGAATTCCGAATTACGAAAGGTGATTCTATAAATAACTAACTGCGAGCTTTACAGAAGAATTTCTACTTTAACAAACATTTTTAATTGTGAAAACAACATATAAAACTTTTTGATGAATTTTGTTTGGTAATTATGGCAATCGTTTTGATAAATCTTTCTTTGTAATCCCTGTGTTTTGAGAAACGGCAACTCTTACTCAAATTTTATTGAGATTCATGGCTTTTTCCTCACCAAAACTGTGTTTCCAACAGTCTTTTGCTAAGTGCTAGAAAAGGGTTAAGAATTCTCTCGCTATCCCCTTTTTCATAATACTAGGGAAAAATGCTCTCACAAGTAAAAAAGTATTTCAAAATTGAAGTACGGAGTACAAGTACAATGAAAATACTGCAGTACTTTTTGAAGTATAAGTAAAATTACTCCACTTAAAAGTAAAGTACGCTTGAAGTATCCTGAAATTCATTTGCAGTATAAATACAAAGTACGTCCTAAGTATACTGAGATAGAAAATAAAGAAACGTGTCTGCAAAGCAACCCAGCAGGAAATTTACTCATGACAGCATCGAAGAAGTCATCAATAATACAGCGATATCATTCGAAAGTCAAGCCTTTGACCACGGAATCGAAGGGGTCATGTATGGTAATTTTTTTTGCATTACTATGGAATGCAAGATTTAATGCAATTTTTTTTAATTAATTTTTTCGTCGATGCCTCTGTATTAGTTGATTGAATGCATTACTTTAGTATCGCTGAAATCATTAATAGTGGTGCCATCGATGATTTCATGCATTTAATAATCGTATTCACTAACCGCAATTAAGTATTTTAATTTAAATATCTCATTACATAGATAATTATTATTGCAAGACAAGTCGCTGCTAAGCTGGTAATAAAAATGTCTACACAATGAAATATTTATGTTTAAAAAATCTTGAATAAAATTAATTTTATTTATTCCACAAATGTTTCCTCATAATGCTTATAAAGCAAATTTAAAATTTAAACATCAAAGTTGTCTTTTCTTACTAATTTTTTTCAAACTTTATTGAAAAGAATTTAAAGAAATTAACTGAAATAAATACACGTATTTGTAACAAAAATTAAATTAAAATAATTCATTTTTTGAAGAGAGAAAAACACTAAAAATACTCAATTCGACTAAAAAAATTTTCTTATATCATAAACTAAAATTAAATCCAGTCCACTACTGCAAATGGATTTTTGTTTTTATTCTAAAAAATTAATTTTATTACATTTTCTGAATATATGTAATTGAAAGTACAAGTAAAACCCTGTTTCTCCAAAGGTTTTTTCGTAGATTTCTTATCTGTTTTTGCTTCCAAAATTCATTTTTAAAGTGTAGATTTTTTAACAATTTGAACTTTTTTTTCCAAATCTGACACGTAGTCCTTGTGGGTGTACTCCTCTGTTTTGAAGTATTCAGTATTAAAAAAGAATTTTATTTTAAGGGTAAATATATTCGTTTTTGTTTAACTAACCGAATAGGATATGATTTAAGGATTTTAAAGCCAATTTTTCCTCACCCCATCGTACTTATACTTCACTGTTATGCTTTTCTCAAATAATTTATGGAAATTTTTTTTAATTCCTCCTGGGACCACAATTTGTTTGATTGCAGATATATAAAAAATATCCCAAAATAACATAAAAACAATAACCATAGATAAAATGAAAGCACACGAACGGAGTTTTCTCTAATATTAATTATAAATCACTTTTTGCATATTCCAAATATAATTCCTACTAGTATCAGGTCACTTTATGTCCGAAATTTTCTAGAGATACATTGTTTTTCCCTGTCTTTATAATTGTTTCATTTTCTAGCTATTTTGGTAGCATTCGCACCTAGCAGGGTTAAAATAATCGTGCTTAAAAACGAAACTTAACAAAAATATCCAATATAAATGTGAAAGAACCAAGAATTATTAAATTTTCTAGTTCCCACGGTGCTCTCCAATCCAAGATAACATACTTAATTTGATTAAAATAACATAACACTACATTACTTAGCAACACTCACTTTTTAAACATTACATTTTTCACTAAAGTCTCACTGATTTTCAATTGATTTTCACTGACTGACTAATTTTCACTAAATGAGATCTTTGAATGACTTCTTATGAAGCCAGCAAAGAAAAACAATAACTGTCATTCTGGAGCCTCCGCTCCTGGGCTGAGTCATGATTTAATGACCTACGCGCCATATTGGGCGCCGGGGTGCGAAAATCAGCCTGCGCCCCCTTGCCCTCAAAAAAAAAGTAAAACTTAATTTTCGTGTTCCATTTTTAGGGTTCCGTACGTCCGAGTGAAAAAGCGAACCCTTATAGGATCACTCATGTGCTTTTCTGCCTGTCCATGTATATGTATTTGTAATCCAAACACGAACGTGTAATGTAAATAAATGAATGTTGAATATGGGGGTCACTTTTGGGGACCAAATTAGAAAATTTAAAAAAAAGTTTTGTAAACTGTACCGTGTGACATATCAATTGAAATGTATTTTTATATTGACTCAAATATAAGTTTTTTAATAATTTTAAAATAAATAGTTTTAAAGTTATTTAAGAAAATAGATGAGAACTGACCATATCCCCCCCCTTATCTCCAAAACTACTGAGCCCAAAATTATTAAAAAAATACTGAAAACCTGTAAGAAGTCTATGGTCTTAAAATAACATGGTAAACCTCTCAATATTGTGCTAACAAATCAAAAAATGAAATATCAGGATACCTTCTATTCCTGGTCTTAGTCCACGTACTCAAAAATATACGACAAGACAAAATTCAATAGTAGACAATATATTCAGCAATTTTCCTCTACAATCCGATACCATACATACTTTTTTAGTCATCACAAATAAATTTGGGTCAGATTAAAAAAAAAACATGGTAGAAAACATATTCATCGTACGGAACCCTCTCCACGCGAGTTCAACTCGCACTTGTCCGGTTTTTTTTATTTAATACTTACTCTACAATAAAATTAGGTACCTTGCCAAACATCAAATTCAATTTTTCGGGCTTTTAGGTTGGCAAACTTTTGATATCGTCTGTTTTGAAATCTACTTTCGATTCGATACTTATTATGGCCAAATTTGTCAATCTATCTTGGGTCATGGTGGATCGTCGTAATTCTTTATTAATTTCAATTTCGAAAAGGACCTTTCGCCTTCTGTTACTGTCACAGGAAGTGTTAAATCTATACGTAAAGATGTTGAAACATTAGGAAATACGGACATGAAATTATTGGAATAAATATAATTTAGTACGTCGAGTGGAGTTGTGCTTTTATTTATAAAAAATAAAGGTAGTAATTCTAACTCATTAAATATATCTTCCCCGTCAATATCCGATCTATTTTCATGTGTTAACTTTTCGAGTAAAAAAACAAATTCACTTCCCCTTCAAGGAAAAGTGACCATTCTTTTCTTTCAGATATATGTAAGATTTGTATTAAAGTTACTAGTATCTCTCTTCAAATTGTTTTGTCATTTGTTTTTTTTACTTTCACGTATACAGTCATCTTATTCTTACGTGGTAGTCTCTTTCATTATGGCAGAGTCGGGATTCTTGTTTTTAATGTTCGTTGATCTAAATTGGCTTGCACATCGCAAGTCGCAAGGCGGATGTGCCGAAAGCTGTAATTTGTAAACAATATTGGTGCCTATATTTTTATAGGTATAATGAATATTTGTTAAGTAATTTTTAAAACTCATTATGCATGGTATGTGTAAGTATAAGATGATCGGTGCGCCCCTAAGATCCTGCCCCCGGGTACCACGCACCCCTTGCACCCCCGGGTAAAGACGGCCCTGTCTACGCGCAATCCTCAAAATAGTCGTTTCACAATTTGTTTGTACGACCCACCAAAAGTTTTACGTGGCAAACTCGTTTTTATCTGCGCGTTATTGTTTACTTAAATAATTAAAACAAACCTTTTCCTTACAGAGTTGTTAGAAGAAAGGATTACTTATCACAAAAATATCGAATGAGAGCTCTGACGAAGTAACGAAAGTGTCAAACAAATAAAAAATGCAATAAAACTGTCCGCTCATTTGAAGCAAAAAAACTCGTACACCTTCCTGTTAGCATGACTAGGTCCTCAAAATTGGCGTACATACCTTTGACATGCACGAAATCGTCGATGCACTATTTCACGCAATCTCCAATTTCCTGCTGGGAAGGAACAAAGGCATGTTTGCACGGATGTAGATGTGCTGCAGCTTAATTTTTAGTTTACTCTAAAAACGCAATAAACTAATCTGAAGACAATATTACTAAGAGTAACAGAAATGGAGTTTTGTTCCGCAACAGTGCTTACTTAATAATATAGATATGTGTGCAAACACAATGACTGAATTATACAACATAAACTGCAGCAGAGATTCTGATCCATTATTATTTTGCATGCATTATTTTGGAAGAGTTTTTCGTAATCTATTTCAATCATTCAATTCAAAGTTGTATACAGTATACATGGGTGCATGTGCATGGGGTATAGTAATAAACTGAATTGTTTTATACAATAATGAGTCTTAAATTCATCCCATCGAATCATAATACATTCAATTAAGTAATCGGATGACCTTTAATATTTTTAAAAATGATTTTACAATCCTCTCTTAGATTTAATTTAAATCCAAAGGTAATGAGATTACTTCGCTCAATGATCATTGAATGAATTATCATTCGTTATGCCTCATAATCAAGGGGGAACACTACTGTGATGGTCCCGAAAAGGGCCCTCCTTTATAATTTTTTTTTATAACTTAGTAAACTATTTAAGGACTGGGGGAAAGATATGTTATCAGGGATACTTTGAAGTATATTCGTGCAAATTTTTACTAAAAAACAATTAAAATTAAAACGGATATGTATAGGAAAGTGCCGATCCGTAAGAAATTCCTCTCCTAACGGTTGTGTCGATACCTCCGGTATGGTTCAACTGAAAAAATAAAGTGATATATTTTCTTAATCTATATAAATATAGTTAACGTTAAGCGTAGCCGTTTTTTTTTAAATTACTTTTTCACAAAATGGCGGCATGTTAAAGATAAACTTCAATTTTTTAACACATTTTTCTTCATTCAAGCGGCCGTAAAAAATAGTAGTTTTCAAAATAGAAAAAAGGCTACGCTTAACGGTAGCCACTATGATTAGGAAAATCTTGGGTTTTTTTTACGATCGGATCATTAGTGTTCGAGTTTTCATTAACACGATTTCGGAAAAAGTCGTTTCGAGAAAAACGCGATTGAAAGTTTAAGTACGTGTTTTGTTTTTAAAATACGAGAAAGAACTAAATGCCGAATATACTTTTTATTATTATGAACATTAAAGTTTGAAAGTTAGAAGATCCTAGCAGGCTTTATGTCGTATATGTATCAACAAAACGAGAGGCGAGGGAAATTTCTCCGAACAAAGCAGGTACACCAACAGGTACGATCAGCCGGTAACAGCCGCATTACCTGCACCCACTAAAAAGGCTATAACTTCGTCATTTTTACGAATTTTATGGACATATTCTTGAAAGTACATAATTATGTACTTTAAGAGAATATAAAATGACGTCCCCTACAGTGGTGTTCCCCCTTAAATGCATTTGTGAAAAGAATACAATTGTAATCCTTCTACAAACATGGTTTTGTAACAACGTCCTTCATTCGATTTCCAAATAGTTGTACAAATTTTTATAAATACGTTGGGAGCAACTAACAGAAAGTGTTGGAAATTTTTAACCACAAGTTTTCACAACTTCTATATTCCATTTTCCGCAGGATTACAAATAATGTTTACATCAGAAATTTATTAACATTGATTAGCTTAACCAAAATAGAAATAAACTCCTAAACTTGTTACATGTATTCCCTTCCTATATATGTAATATTGAAGTATTATTTTCTTATATATTAAAAAGTTCTTTAATCATTGGAAATATCGACATTCCTGGAAGTAAATCCGCCATGTTATATTCCGGAAATAACATTGAATTCACGTAGTTGTTTAAAATTATAAGTATATAACAGTTTTCAGTTGATCCTGGATTCATTTCATCATATTTTGATACTACGCATATATTTCCTGAATGTATGAAAGGAACCTCCATAAGAAACTGGTTGTCAAAGAAACATATTTGATGTGCGCAATATTTCAGGAAATTTAATCTCTTCACATGTCCTGAAAACGTTCGGAGTATCGCCCGTATCGTTTTTATTAAAGTTCAAATCTGTGAGTATTTACGTTTCATCATGGGCATTTGACTTTAGTAAAATTACTCTAAAAGGAGTAACCAAGTAACTACACCTCTTATCTCTGCCTTTCTGATTTCTCTAAAAGGATACATGAAATTGTATTTTCTTCACAAATTTCAGAAATTGTAGAAGTGTATGAACAATAAGCGTTGTGATAGGAAAAGTATAGGGGCCTCAGAACGATATTATACAACCTGCCTACACAGGAGAAAAATTAAAATTTAATATAAATAAAATCATTATTTGATCCAATTAAATTTGTCATAAGTTATATGAATTACGATCATATTTAATACATTCCAAGTTGCTGTGATTAACTTATTAAATTTTGTGACATTAAACTATTTTCGTATTGAGTTTCCCACAGTATTATTGGCTGGTGAAACTGGAAAAAAAACCGATTAACATTCCTAATAGGTCCGAGGACATGGGATGGGGTGGACCATCTGCTTAGCTTTGTCTTGTGCCTGGCTAAATCGACGATTCACTTTTACTACATGAGAGCGGGGCAGGCAAATCAGGAGCAGCGTGACCTTATGGGTCACCGGGGTGCACTCAGAAGGCACCTCGTTGCCAGGTTGCAGAAGCGCATGCGCCTCGAATACCTGGTGACGTAATCAAGGGCTTTTAACGCGATCTGGTCCCCGTTGGGGGTCGTACGTGATGGGACGCTCATGTTCGACTGGCAAGTCGAAGATAGGCGCCCCGGTGTGCGTGGTTTACCGCGACCAGTTTGGCTGTGGAATCCGTTGTCTTTTTATGTTTGTGCAGTTTTGTTCCATTTTTTGTTGCTAGCTAGGCCCAATCGGCCAAGCTACCTTCGCTCGAGGATCTCCCAATCGGGAGGTCTTCTGAACTTTTTTGTTTAGGTGTGGGCCCTTCTTCTCCTCTAGCGCCCTTGGTTTGGCCGGCCTTCGAGGCATAGGCCCCTTATGTTGGAGGGCCCCACAGGGCCTTCAAGCTCAAGAACCAACACAAATAACAAAAAAAAAATAGGAGTACTTTTTATTATTGTGAACATTAAAGTTTTAACGTTACAAGATCCTAGCAGCCTTTATATTGTATATGAGTCAACAAAAAGAGATTCGAGGGAAATTACTCCGAACAAAGCAGGCACACCAGCAGATACGATCAGCCGGTAACAGCCGCATTACCTACACCCACTAAAAAGGCTATAACTTCGTCATTTTTACGAATTTTGACATACAAATTTGTGGAGATATTCTTGAAAGTATGTACTTTAAGAAAATGTAAAAAACCAAAAATCGATTTTTTGACCTC
>QYTT01085548.1:62618-72895 GCA_006980735.1 Dasypogon diadema | reverse complement strand
CCTTCATTTGCATGATTTTCTTTTCCAAAAAATCAGGATCCGATTTTTATATCTATCTATTAAATGACAAAATCTATCTTACGGAAACCAATGTACCTTTTCTTATAAAATTAGTCCTCCTCTGGGACTGCTCAAACTAAGCCGCCATTAAAATAAGCGGATTTACCTTTTCCATTCCGAGAAATGTGAACAGCTAAGAAGCTCTCTGATATTACTGCGGTGTTCTTTCTGATATATAATACGCTATGAAATGTACCCGTCCCGAAAGCGGATTTAGCACATTACCACATGAGAGAGGCGATGTGATTCGGTTCTTTAGGCCATGATGAATGCAAAATGATCCCTTAGGGACTCGATTTAATACAATCTAGATTTTAATGATACACCGGTATCGGGACAATTGCCGAGACAGGATAGCTAAGTCGGGCCCCTGCTTGAGCACCTTTATACAGAAAATTTTTACTCGATAATTTGGGCTTTGTAAGCCCCTCAAAAGAAAATGTCTCGTTCTTTGTTAATTGCAGGGAAAAAGCCTCAACATTATCTCCAACTGATTATGGGGTGCTTCTAATTAGATTTTTATTCAGGGATAATTTGGCAGGGATTCTGTGATTCGTCAATACGAACCGCAGTTGGGAAATTTAGGGTGATTAAATTTTTTTCTTTTGTTGGGTGTTAAGTGGACACGATTCTAATTGATCGTAACGTTACGAAAGTAGATTTATAGATACAAAGCGAAGAAATTGCGCATTTTTCATTATATTTCTTTCAATGAATTGAGCCCATCTAAAAAAACTGAGTTAAAGTGGTCTTAGGATTTCTTTAAAATGTTCCTACTGCAATTTACGGCTTCGTAAGATACAAAACTAAAAATTACGCAACGAAGCTTGGAGTAGGTGAGAAAATTATATTATAGGCGATATTTTTCGAATGAAATCATTGCAGTATGGAGATAGTTTGTCTACGGTATTAGGCTCTGTATGAAATCCTACTAAATTGCTGACTAAACTAAACTGACTAGCCAAGTTGGATGTGATTGCAGATTACAAAAAGCAGACTGGAGAATAATAATAATAACGAGCTTCCCTTCTAGCCCAGAAGGTGCACTCCTCAGCGTGGAGTTAGGAACCATTTCCCTATCTCCGCAGTAACCGTTCACACATTTCAAAGAAATTAGGATCCCGACAAGCATGCAGACAAGAAATAGTTAATAAGATTAACCAATTGAAAAGATATATGAAATATGAAACCAGCTAATAATGTTAGCAGACAAGTAACCGATAACAAGACCAAACCAGCAAAGAAACAAAAAGACAAGCCAGGAAGTGTTTAAAATGAACACTTTATCAAAGAGTCACGAAACCATGGGAAGATGGTTCTTAAGTACATCCTTATATTAACCCAGATCAAAGTGCTACCCGATGCGGTTAACTGTTATACACATGCTGTTAATAGGCTCACGTTTACCGTAGTTAGTCTTAGAGATCCTAATATACAAAAGAGGGGCCCCTCTCAAGCAGGGACCATTTGCCCTAAAGGATACTCCATCCCGGAGTTTCGCGGAATCGATAGAGCTGGTGAATAAAAACTATATCGGCAATATTGTGACGTTGTTCCAGCGACAGCATGCCAATAAGATTAAGTCGCTCGCGGTAAGGTGGAAGGGTCATAGGGTCATCCCAAGGCAAATCCTTAAGCGTAGACGTAATGAATTTGTTGTGAACGGTCGATATGTACTGCAGAGAAAGATTTCCACACTTGAGATACATGTCCAAGCAGTGGCCTGACGAACGAGTTATATCAATGGCAAGAAACCTGACGGTTTGAGAATTCTCTAGACCAACACCTAATAAAACGAAGCATGGAATTACCCCTAAAAACCACATAATTAAAATGCGAAATGAAATCGAGCTTTGGGATCAAGTTTCATGCCAAGTTCGACAACAGGCTGTATACGAAAAATGCTGTCCGTGGCAAATAACCTCAATCTATGTTGAGCTCCAAATTAAAAAATATCCAAGTCCTCCTGAATAACAGGGCAGTCATTAACATCATTGATGAAGGATAACATTTTCATATCGTCGGCATAAATTAAAACATTGAAATGCCTCAACAGATGTACGATATCGTCAATGGAAAGTACAAAGATAAGAGGACCAAGATGTCTACCCTGCGATATGTACTGCAGAAGAGATTATAAAACTCTAGATCATGTTCAAGCAGTGGCCTGACGAACGAGTTATATCAATGGCAAGAAACCTGACGGTTTGAGATTCTCTAGACCAACACCTAATAAAACGAAGCTTAGAATTACCCCTAAGTTTCTGTGATTTAAGCAAGACATTGCCAAAACCAGATATTGTCTTGGAGGTGAACTCCAATAGGTTCGCTGTAATAGACCTGCCCAACACAAAGCCTTATACATGCATTGAATGCAGCGTTCAGTATTTTTAGACTATCAGCATCAGTTGCACTTAAGAGAGCTCTTATCGGTGTTGCCACTTCCACATAAAGTATGGTGGGCATTTGCATCATATTTCAGATTGAGTTTTTTGTTGTTGTACCACCAGTAGTTCAGTAGTTGCGATACCTCCTTTGGAGATGCGATTCAGTTAGGGTAGTAAGTTATTGCTACATGGAAGGTCAGTTCGTGGGGCAACACATTCAACATCATAGATCAGCTTCCCTCTGCAAATTTGTATAGAATGTTGTTTCTTAAGTTCGGATTTAAACGATGGGGATTCTTCCCTGTGTTACAACCGTCAAGACGCACGAATTATCCCAGGTAGGTTTATACGATGGTGATTTTTACGTACGTGCACAGTATCTTGTCTTTGGTCGACAACGTTTGTTTATGGCGCATGCAGAAGCAGAACTAAGAAAACGGCAGGAGAAACCGATGCAGTAAGTGATCAACTCGAGATGGCTGTTCCGCTTGTTCCCTCACTTCCCTCTCGTTAGAACTGGATGCCCATGGGGAAAAATCCCTTTAGTCTAAATTGCTTATAATAGAACATCTTCATATTCCCCTTTCTTCAGGTACTTCCTTATTCAGTGACAGAATTCATCTTCTTCGTGAGCTTGTTGTAATTCTACAGCTTCTATAGAGAATATTGCGGGATATCTACTCAAGACGTCAACATGACGCATTGCTGATCAGGATTGATGATATATTTTACACCCAATGAGTACGAAGAGGCGCTAAATCGACTTCGCGTCAAAAGGATAGGGAGTTTCTGAACTACGATGAACTTGTTCTTTGATGATTTTAGACTATCCTACTTGACTACGTGCCCTAGGAACTTAACGCTTTCCTTTCACCATGTAATTTCAAGATCAGGTTCTTCTGCTGCTCTTAAAGTTTCCTTAAGCTTTTTCAAATTCTCTATTTTGTTAGATGCAGGTATGACAATGTCAGTCATATAGACAAACGAAGACTTATCTTGAATTAATGGATGGAGTTTTGCATTTATAAATTTTCGGAAGGAACCAGGTTTTCTCAAATAGTGGTTTTTTTATGAAATAGCGATTACGTTTTCTAAAATCAACGCACAGCCGAAAGTTACCATCTTTTTTGTTTGGAAGGACTCCGGGACTTGTGGAGCTGAAGCAACGCTCATTCCGACATTTCTTTATTTGCTCGCTTATGACTTCATTTTCCTCTGGGACTGAAATATATTAGTGTCTCACCTTCCAACCGACTTTCTATCTTAATGCGTCCTGCTTTCAGTTTCTTAGGGGAGTAATTACTGGGGACTCTTCGGATCTTCGCCTTATAATAGAATTTTAGCTCTTATCTTACTAAGAATAAAAGAATAAAATTCGAATCTTTTAGCAGATCGGCTCCAATCAGGACGTCTTGTATGACTCAGCTATCCGGCACACTATGATAACGTATTCTAAAACTATTGTCGTTAATGTTCAGGGTTATTATCACTGATCCTACCATTCGCTTGAGGTTTTGTCCAAATCCTGTCAAGAAATTGTTTGGTCCTTAAACGTGCAGCTCCTTTTCTTGATTGACTCTCTAGCAAGGGCGAATCCATTTCACGTGTCCACTAAAGCCCTGCTGTCTCCTCATTCAAACTTCATCATAACAATCATTTCAGGAATAGATTATTCAACATTTCTTGTAAATTCCACCTCAAGTCGAAGTGGTTGGTTGTATGACCCCATTTTAAGTTTATAAAACTTCAATAGAATAGGTGAACAATAAAGGAAATGGGAAAATTTCAATGGATGCAAAATATGCCAGTAAATGAGAGGAGCAACAGTTTCACCTGCCTGCCATTCTGTTACGTCTGCAGGACTCAAAAAATTTCTAAACCACAGAGCAACCATGAGACACTTAACCTCGGAATTGTGTCCCCTGCAGCACGGGCACACAAAATCAACTTTAAATTCCAAAATTTGCGGGGCTCTTTGCAGGCGAGCGAGGGGTGGGTATAAAGTCGAGAACACGTGTAATATAAACTAGCTGGTGTGCAAGAAGATGGCATCGTAACATGTCCGTGTGCTACATGCTGCAAATAAAACGCGTTCTCAACCCCACAAGTACTTAGCTGTCTAAAGAGGAAAAATGCTTCACGAAATGCAGCAAATTTCAAAACTGTTGTGTGGTTTACTTAGCGGGATTACCATCCCCACAAATGTATAAATACGAAGGAAACCTCTGGCACGTAGCTACGTGAACAACGTGGACTCCTTTCCTTTCCTTAACTTCTTGGGATGTTTGCTTCCTGGCGTACAAGAGCCACCCGAGTGCAACATTTGCCAAATATTTGGTTTGGGGTGAATGAATGGTGGATTTGTTGCAAAATTTGTCAACGTGCCAAGAATATTTTTGTGATTTAAGGTTTCTTGGGATATTTAGTGCGGTCAACCGTTTCAGGGAAAACAAAATTGATTACGAGTATACAAAAATGTCGACAGGGCTCCGCAGCGCGTTTGTGGTGCCGTGTGCAGCGTGTGCGGTTAACGTAACGAGGACTGGCTTTAATTAAAATTCTAACAAGTCACGGTTGAGGGTCTCGGTGGCAGTACCACTGGTTGTGTAACTCTTTTGCGGGAACTGCAGCCAGTATGTATTTCGGTTGCAAACGCTTATGAAATGGACGAAAGTAGTGCGATTTTTTTATCATCGTCAGAAAGTCATGAGGAAGCGTTGCAGGGTTACCCTTTCTGGTTAAGTAAGCGGATTTACCTTTTAAATTCTTCCTAAATACCCGGGGTTAAAAGGAATTTGAAAGCGTTGAGTTAAATCTATTCGCAAATCCTATTATTGCAATTTGAAAGGGACTAGGGGACTGGTTTCGATTAAGAAAGCTCTGAAAAAGTTATCTGACCGGAAAAGAGATTTGCGACATTATCACATTTAAGAAAGGGCTGCGTGTTATGAATGGAAGGATTTGTGACTCAGGCCCAGCTCAGTACAGTCAGCATGAAGTAGCTTTTGCAATTTTAGGAATTTTAATTCAGGGAGTGTTTACGGCTGGTTACTTTTAATGCCTATTCCACGGAGTTATAGCAAAAATCCTTTTATGCGACTAGTTCATTATTCGTTGGTAAGTTACCTGTGGCAGATAATTTTGTACGAGAAATCGGATAAGTCGAAAATTCAGGCTACCGTAATAAATCTCGATACTTTGGTAGCAATAATTGAATTAAATTTTAAAAGCCTAGCTTAGTTTAGTTTTGTTATTAGATATGGTGGAATTTCGTTATTCAGTGAAGCATAATTATTTCTTTTTACACTTTAAGATACTTTGTCAATGCCTGCATTCACACTGGTATGAAAATGCACAGCCAAGGCAAGCGAAGAAAAATGGATTAAAGAATATAAGATTAATGAGTTGAGTGGAGGAAATGCTGATAAGTGTTTCTTTCAATACTCTCCACTTTTTGTTCTTTTCATGACTATGTCATTACTATCAGAACATATATATATGGATCTGCAATGAAATGCTTACCAATTTGAGGCGATTTCTATATATACGAGCTTTAAATTACCATCATTTGCAGTAACTTTAAATAAAATGATTAGCACCCTTATTACAGCAGATTTGAATTGGAGATGCTTTGGAAAAGAATCATCTTGACGTTACTTTGATCTTCCGGAGTATCGACAGCTGATACCTTCTACTCGTTGGTAAAGTATGTGAAATTATTCTGGTTAATGCGAATAACGAGGAGATTTTAGTTTAAACCTCATACTATTGGGGAGAGGAAGTTTAGCAGTGCTCTCTCGTGTAAACATAACGTTCAACCATGGATCACCGGTGGTTCACGCGATAACCTTAAGAGGAATTTCCATGATAAACTAAACACAACATGAGAAAGCTCTCTTCCTAGCAAAGGGCCGGGTTGAATGTGTTAATGATGTCCGATACGGAACAAAATGTAGGCACATTGAAATATTGGAAATGTGTTTCTTTTTCTTTGTCCAAGAGGAAGTTTCCAATCTAGAAGAGAACGGAATGGTCAAGACTAAATGCTGAAAGTTAAACTAAAAAAGCAGAGTGTCAGACTCCATTAGAGGTCTTCGAGCTATCCAGCGCACAATCTCCGGCTCGATAAAGCTTCGCCATTCCTTATTCAGATCAGTTTCTGAACCCATTAATAATAAATGGAAAAATTAAGAAAAAGGTACGGCCTGGCTCAGCAGCCGAATACGGACTTCGAACAATGTTTCCCTTTGTGGAGAAAGATTTTTCTTCATCATATGATTCTCACGAAGAATTCTAATGCAAAGAATACGAGTCGCCAATTTCGGAGTGCACCCACTCTAATTGGGTCTTAAAAGAATAATCCTTATCACCGCATGAGAACTCATCATCTCAATTTTGGTGGCAATCTTCCCACCTTTCCTTTTTTTAAGGTGTTTATTTTATTCGACGCTAAATTTTACACTGGAAGGAATGGAGTTTTTGGGGAGATGTAAAGTTCCAATCCAAAACTTCATGGTCAGTAACTAAAATATCTTCTGTAACGAAAACAGAATTCCAGCCAGGGATATTATGAACAAATGTTATTGGGCAAAGGGCTTCATTTTTTGGATAGAAAAACTGTCTGCAGTGTTTGATAGCTCAGAATTCGTTTAAAATTTAAGTTGTTTGTTCCGGAATAAAGTTAAATTCAGAAAAGTGATAAATAATATTTCTTGTAGAGCAGTGGAATACTGTCGTATCGTTTATGAAACAGCTTGGGAAAAATCAAATAATCTATTTTTCTAATTATAATTTGGTTTCAGTTAATGCACATCGTCCTGGTTAGCTCTGAGCGAGTGAAACGTGCAAAAATAAAATAAAATTTAGAGTAAGAATTCAGAAGCAATCGAACGTGCACCAAGTTCACGTGAAGAGGGAAGATAAAGTACTCCAGGCTGGACCTTTTCTTGGTACACCGAGCAAGGTAAAATACAATAAAAGTGTAAATAATTTGGGTGACTTGATAAGTTTATGTCCATTAAATAATCTGCCCAATTTCGTTATTTGTGTGGTAAAGAACAAAAGGAGAACACGCTGGGCTACTTTTCGTCGATGTCAAGATTGCCGCCAAGTTTGATGACAAATTCGGTGTGCGGCTAAATAATTTTTCGTTTTGCAAGTAGAGTTCGTAAAAGTAGGGAAAACTGAAACGTTATGGACATATCGTTTCTCTGTTAATACTTTGACTGCCATAATCAGGATAAAGGCTTTCGTGAGAGAATTACACGTTAAAATGCATTTGGCGTGAGAGAGTTTTTAGGTGTCACCCGTACATGGGTCACACGGTAGGCAAAAAGTTAAACGATTGGGTCAAATACAAATTTGTCTATTATAACCGGGTGCATTCCGTTTATAAGAATAGCTGTGCGATTGCGGATGAGTCTAAAGAAATTCACAATTCTAATAAAAAGTAGTGTCTATAAGATTCAAAAACATTTTACAGTTCTCAGTTAAACGAAAAAAAACTCGAAAAATACCTACAAATTTTCTTACTTTATTTATAATACTTTTAGGTATAGAAAACGAATTTATGAAATAAAAATTTGAAATTCATTTGAAAACAAAAGCATAGAAACCACCATGAAACTTATAAAATTCAGAGGACAACATGTCTCATCATTTTTAAAAATATGGTTGCGAGAAAAATGCATTTAACAGAACATTGTATTGGTTCTGTTGTAGCATATTAAAATACATGCCGGTGATTTTCGTGAATTAAATGCGTTTATATAATTTATAAAATTGATTCTGTTATATATCGTAAACAAGATAAATGTACTAGATCGTTTCTACCCTATATTTAATCGACCTCATATTACTCCGAAAAGCAAAGCTTGAACAACTTAATACCTAAACTTTCGGACGGACGATGGGGAATCATTTTACGGCAAAGAACTCTGGCTTTTTTTCCCAAGTTGAACCTTGAGCATGGTGCATGTGAAAAGTGGTTAACTAAAAAAAAATAAATATAATATTCTAAGAATGTTGGGAATTTTAAAGTGTAATAATAAAAAAAAACAAGAAAAAGAAAATTAAAGTGTCTCAAAAGGAAAGAAATAGCAGGAGAAAGGATAGCATTAGATCAAATATAGATGTAACCTTGTTATTAAAATTAGGAAGTAGGGAAGAAAATCAGGGAAACAAAAAAATTTAAAACACTAGCTAAACCTAGCCCCTCGTAAGATTATGTCCAAAATATTAAAAGTTATGAAATAAAGCTTGGTCCAACTTTAATCAGCATTTCATTGCGCACGAGACGATCTGCTGGAAAGGGGAAAGCTTTGCAGGATTACTTGGAAAAATTTGGATTCGTGATATGGATCCGTGATAACACCCATTCAACGCATGTCATTAAGTCCTCAAAACCCAAGTTTGTAGTTTAATTTATAAATATGTGAAAGTTTTGCTACTGATTAGCTAAGTAAGCACCTTACTATACTTTAGCGTAAGTTATTTAATTTGACTGTTGCTATTTATTGATTACTTGCTATTGGTTATTTTCATTGAAATACTATAGTGCGAGTTCTTAAAAAAATATTCCCAGGCCTTGGAAGGAGGGAATGGCTTAAGCCATTTTTTAGTAAAGCAGGCTTTGCATTTCAGAGGACTTATTCGGTTTTATTCGTCGCCTTTTCGGGACAACGAATTGTCCTCCCCAGAAAAGAAACACCACACTGTTCTATATTTTAATTCACTCTAATCGATCCCTCAATTTACAGGCTATTTATACGGTTTCACATTTACACGGTATGCAAATTTTAAAACTGCATTATTTTCTATGTTTTGTTCTCTTTTATTTTTACTAATATATTCTTTTTTATTATTATTACACTACTAATTTATGTCAATGTATTTTTTATTTAAATAACTGAATTGCAAGTTTGGTTTAATCTATTCGTTTTTATATTTATACAATACTTTGTCTCGTTTCACATAGTATTGATCTGCACGATGAACTGAAAGGCTTTATTCGCTCACTATCTTAATTTCTTTCGAATGCCTTACACTTTTGAAGCCAAGGCAATTTGAATGAAATAATATTTCACATTCCCATAAAAAACAATGTAAAAGCAGTACGAATCGTATTTCTTTCACACATTTAAAAATTTTGTTCTCCAGGCCTGTATCAAAAAGAAGGCAGTGGTATTGTCCATAAATTCGGGTTCATGAGATAGGAATTAGCGTCGAGGTAGAGAACAGTTCTGATAAATGCACGATTTGCATAATGATTCGTTTATCAAACTGAATTACTGATTTGATTAGTTACTAATGGAGCAACAACCTGCTCTGTCATATGAGGAAAAAGTGAACTTGCAGATAGCTTTTTTTAATGTGGGTACTACCATAGACTACTACACAAAATTCTAATTAGTTGAATTTTTTGTTTATTGCAATTGTAAGTTCTGCTTAGTTTCGAAGGTGGTTTTTCAATAACATCTACGAGCGCTATCTGGTTGGCCACCATGACTCCCTGTTCAGTGGAAGCAGTTCATCTTGACCCTTGACGTAGACGACAAAGAAAGAGGGGCTTGGTCCCATGTGGATGCACTGAGAAGCTTCCTTCTTTCCTGGGAGGTCAAGAAGTTTGGACGGAGCAAAAAAAGTTAAAGTGCAAGCTAGACGCTGTAAGCCAAACTCGGCAGCGCGCTGGCCTATTCTGCAGACTATAACAATTAGAGTACGAAACTCAGGTTCCTCTGAAAAGATTAGTGGTTAGGCAGTCAGTCAGGAATTGTATTTTCATCTGGGAAATCGGTGCTAGTATGGAAGACTCTTATTCTTCTGAGGAAG
>QYTT01085548.1:20823-62598 GCA_006980735.1 Dasypogon diadema | reverse complement strand
GCTAAGTAAGCACCTTACTATACTTTAGCGTAAGTTATTTAATTTGACTGTTGCTATTTATTGATTACTTGCTATTGGTTATTTTCATTGAGATACTATAGTGTGAGTTCTTAAAAAAAATATTCCCAGGCCTTGGAAGGAGGGAATGGCTTAAGCCATTTTTTCGTAAAGCAGGCTTTGCATTTCAGAGGACGTATTTGGTTTTATTCGTCGCCTTTTCGGGACAACGAATTGTCCTCCCCAGAAAAGAAACACCACATTGTTCTATATTTTAATTCACTCTAATCGATCCCTCAATTTACAGGCTATTCAATTTATACGGTTTCACATTTACACGGTATGCAAATTTTAAAACTGCAATATTTTCTATGTTTTGTTCTCTTTTATTTTTACTAATCTATTCTTTTTTATATTTATACAGTACGAATCGTATTTCTTTCACACATTTAAAAATTTTGTTCTCCAGGCATGTATCAAAAAGACGGCAGGGGTATTGTCCATAAATTCGGGTTCACAAGATAGGAATTAGCGTCGAAGTAGAGAACAGTTCTGATAAATGCACGATTTGCATAATGATTCGTTTATCAAATTGAATTACTGATTTCATTAGTTACTAATGGAGTAACAAACTGCTCTGTCATATGAGGAAAAAGTGGACTTGCAGAAAGCTTTTTTTTATGTGGGTACTACACAAAATTATAATTAGTTGAATTTTTTGTTTAGTGCAATTGTAAGCTCTGCTTAGTTTCGAAGGTGGTTTTTCAATAACATAACAACACATCTTGCTATGAAGTATCAGAAAATTCCTCTAAAAATATTGGGAAGTTAAAAATAATTTTAATTTCGATTTAAAATCCAGTGAAGTGTTTCGTAAAACCCCATCACACGGTGGGAACGCGGCGAGGTGAATATAGCATGCTCCCTTTCCTCCGAACTGTTCTCTAAATTATTACCTTTAAGCGTTGAAGAATTGAGCATATAAACCAAATACTTGAAATGAATCTATGACGAAACCAATAAATTACATAAGTATGTGAAGCACAAGTCGTTAAGGTAGAAACCCTAAAAGTAGGTATTTGTTGAGCTAGGAATACAATTGTTGCTGGAATATAGGCTTCTGTATTTAACATTCAGTTTTTATTACTAAGAGAACTAGCTATTTGGTTTTGTAAAATAAAGTAATCAGGTATTTAGGAGATCCAAACGATTTTTAGCACAGTAGATTAAACGTAAATTGGGAATTGTTAATTATTGTAACTTTCTCATAATGCTACGAAAGCAGAACAATAAACTTATCAACATTAAAATGTATAGAGTAGGTTATAATCTACAAGCGCTATCTGGTTGGCCACCATGACTCGCTGTTCAGTGGAAGCAGTTCATCTTGACCCTTGACGTAGACGACAAAGAAAGACGGCTTGGTCCCATGTGGGTGCACTGAGAAGCTTCCTTATTTCTTGGGAGGTCAAGAAGTTTGGACGGAGCAAAAAAAGTTAAAGTGCAAGCTAGACGCTGTAAGCCAAACTCGGCAGCGCGCTGGCCTATTCTGCAGACTATAACAATTAGAGTACGAAACTCAGGTTCCTCTGAAAAGATTAGTGGTTAGGCAGTCAGTCAGGAATTGTATTTTCATCTGGGAAACCGGCGCTAGTATGGAAGACTCTTATTCTTCTGAGGAAGCGATCAGACTCTTGTGCGTTGGAAGAAGCGACTACCAACTATGGAAGCCAGACGTACAAATACTAAATCTTAAGTAAGTGAAATTTGTAATTTTTTAGTTAGGGATAGCTAGGAATGGCAAATTGTACCAAATAATGCAATGAACTTTATTGTAAACTTGTGTTTCCCGAATTTTCATTTTCATGTGTTCAAATTTAAAAATTGTTTTGAAGTGTAGACAGACTCCATCAGAACCCCTGGTCGAAGCAGCTTACAAGCTTGCTACACTACGTCGTCTTTGCACAACTCCGAAAATTGCTAATAGAATTCATCTCGCTTTACTTTCAGCATTGAGGAAAGAATTCGCGATACCCATCTTCAGCTGATTTTTGTCATACCAAAGTGTTCATGAAGAATTCGAAGGACGCTTGTTTTCGATATACTGGTTTGTTCTGCGATTTCTTTAGCCTTCAACCTCCGGTTTGTTAGAACAACTTTCTCGACAAAATCCACCTTATCCTGCGTAACTACCGTTGCCGGTCCTCCACAGCGGAGATCATCTTTAATTGACTCTCGTCCCCAGCGCGAAAGTTTTGACCAATGCTTTACCATCGAAACCTTCGAGGACAGCAATACTTGGACCGCACTACGTATATCGGCGGCATACATTTAAAGTCCACCCATAATATTTATCAGGAAGCTTCAATGAGTTCTCAGTTGTAAGAGATTTAAATACTTTTTTGTTCTATTTAAAAACTTGCATATAGTGTGGTAATTTCAATATAAATTTGTGTTAGTGGCAATGCCAGTAGCCACCCCTGGTTCTGTTCAATAAATCTGTAACGGTCATCGATTTAGACTATTTAGAGCTTAGTTAGAAAGAAAGTGTATTGATAGAGTCAGTCAATAAAGTCACCGCGAATAGTGAATAAGTGATTTTTATTCGTCCCCCAAGGTTCTGCTCTTTTTTCCTCACACAGTAAAATCTCATCTTCTCTCTTCGAGATTGAAAGATTATATTGGCCTAGAAGTCAATAAAACTTTAGTTAATTATGCTGGGAATATCCTATAAGAAACTAGTTCCATCAGGAGTCGTTTAATATCTGAAGTTTCGAAGCTTTGAAGAATTCATTAGCTTTTCATTTTTGAAAATTTTATCAAGTCATCAACAACAACAGGCTTTTGGGATAATTTACCTGCACGGAATTGTGCTCTAAGTAGATAACAGCAAAAGCCAATAATTATAATTACACCAAATTTACCTCATTTAGCTGTCGTTGAGAATATGCAGTCTCTTCAGGTTTTAAAGTGCGCACAAGCCAAGCGAACTAATTAACTTTTTGAGAAGTGAAATATATCTACAGCTCGAAACCCATTAAAGACAACTAGCTATCCTATTAAATTTTTCAGTGTTGCACATCTCTAGAAAACTCCAGAAAATAAGTATAGTACATGGAGTAAAGCATCTCCGTCGACAACAACGTCAAATGCAAATTAATTGCACATAGTGAGGGTAGATGTGTGCGAAACTAAAGTGAGTTCCTTTGTACCACCGGAGCCAATAATATAATTACGGAAGAGTTCCTCGCAACTTTTAATACACTCCTTGCCTCTTACTGCTACCTACTTACTCATGTTTTAACAATCAGAGCTTTTAACGGGCTCATAATAGTCCTTCCTATGCTGAAGTATTGTTGGGAATTCTGAAGACAAAATCAAAGTCCTTGGCTGATGTACTTACATCATATACCCACACCAACATTGCCAAGACGTTGATGCAACTGGGAACTTCTTCTTGTGGATGTTTCGATAAAAGATGGAACGGAAATTCGTCAATATCGGCAAAATTAACTTCTCTCTGACTTTGATGTTTACGTAATTGAATTTCGGAACTTCTATTATGTCCTAAAGCGCTTAGGAGCTCCCAAAATTCATTAACACCTTAACACCATTCTTTGAGTAGCAGACTCCTCACATCTACTTACGCCCGAAATAAAGAGTTACGTGATGTCAGCTCTTTTAAAATCTTTTGCGGTAATTCTTGGAAATTTTTGATTTAAAGGGATTTACAAATAGCTCAAATTTACAATGGATATAACCGCTTTAAACACTGAAATGTGAGAGGTGAAATTACTCCTTTGTGCACATGTGAAATGTGTGACTTCTGTTCTAGGTGTAAATGAAATTCCTTGAGAATTAACTGAAATAATTCTAAGAACAAGACGGAGAAGTAATTTTCAAGGATGGTTTCAAAAGTTCTGTAATTGGTTTCTAGCTGAAGCTCTGCTTGCAAACTGCAAAAGAATGTTTACCACAAAATTCAGAAAAGCATTACTCTTAATTACTTAACTGGGTGCAATTATGAGTTTCGAGAGTTAGAGTAGCTAGTCTTATGCGGCCCAAACACGTTACGATCTGCAGTACAACTTGGTTTGACATGTTGTTGGATGTTTTACTACACACGCTCAAGCAATTGATACAATGCGTTGTACAACTTCACCATACACGATACAATCTGCAGTACAGCCACAAGGCCTGCCCTCAAAAAATTAAAACAATTTGATTTTCATCCAGCCGTTGGACGAACCTGAAAACTAATTGTACAGCAGCCCTACACACGATACGATTATATGTCCAACTCGAACAAGTTGTACAGCAGATGGTATGGTTGCTCTTCTGGGTCTTAAGGTTATCTTGAAATACCGAAGGAACCTTTTAAATCGAATCAGTTCGTTTTAAACGTTACTGTCATAGATATCATAATATAAATAGATGGAGCGTTTCCAAACAAACGCATACCAGATATTGATACCAAAAATGCTTCAAAATATAACTCTCTCCTTCAAACTCAAAATATGGAACTAAAATTTTTCCAACTAAACATAAGGTGAAAAAATAGATAGATGTATTGTTTTATATATCTGTCCTTTGCATCCTCAAAAATTAACTTAACATTTTCCAGACAAGGCAAACACGTTAACCAGTAAGAAAAAATTTCGATTTTGTAATGTCGAGTTCGATTGAGAAACCTAGGTCGGAACTGGAATCAGGGGTTCCAACCCCGTTCAATCAAACGAAATGGAATCCAAAGCCAGTTGTGTGTGTAAATTATTGTAAATTATCTGACAATCAGCTGATCAGAACAACGATTCGAGGACGAAGTTTCATTACTTGAGGAAGATTCCATAAAAAAATCTGTTATTTCTTCCATTTTTATTCTTTATTGGATACACTGAGCCAAAAAACCCGGAAATCATAGCAAAAAACAAACTGACATTGACATCTACCTTTTTTGTGTGCGTGCAGCCCGAGAAACTAAAAAGTTCGAACCTGACAACTTTAGAGATGGAACTCGTTAGGAACAAGTTCCGACCCAAACGATCAATCGAACGAATTTCTGCCTTTTGACAGCAGTTAGGTTGGAACTGTGTCAAACACTTTCTTCAATCTAACTCGACATAAGTTTTTATCCACTGTCAAAAGATTGTTTCAAATTTGGAAGTTGACAATCCGTCTATTTACTTATTTTAAAACCTCAGTGGCTGCAGTCCTCTTAATAATTTACGTAATTACGGTGATTTACCTGGGTATCAGTGACTGATACATTTCTACTGATGATAATTGTATTTGCGAAACCACTGGAATGTTGTACAGTAAAATTTCATGGCAAAAATTCAATAAAACCTAAAATTTCAATCAAACTTGTGAAGTACTTAAGAATATTGAGATTTGAATACTAGTACAATTACCAGTACCTGGGACTTAAGAAAATTTAAATACCCGAAAAAATATCCAGACTAATATTTGTAATAAAAAATTATAAGTTTCTATACTCGTTCATGTCAAGCACTTCAAAAGTCCACCTCAAGTACCACAAGCCCAGCTCAAGTACCACAAGTTAATATAACATGAAGGCAACCAAAGTATCTTTTCTGTTATTTGTACGTGTCAATGTTTAATTTCGTTATGAAAATCTCAAAAGATTGGTTTTTTTAAATCAGAAAATATGCTTCCGCTTTAGTTTTAGAAACTTCACTTGAGATTCATAAAAGAGATAGTGCAATGTTAGGTAGAAATTACAAAAACACTATTTAATCATTTATCCTCATTTAATCAGAATAGTAGTAGCTTTTAATAATACAAGTTTTTCAAATATTGAATGTGATATTGATTACCTTTGTGGAGCACTTAGCAACGCAGTAAAGGAAAACAAACGTTCCACGGAGGCCGAAGATGTAAGCGGTATATCACTGAAGCAGTAACATAAAAAAACCAATCCTTTTAGATTTTCACTTTGAAGTTAACACAAAAGATACTTTGGTTGCATTAATCTTAATCAACTTGTGGTAGTTGTGCTGTACTTATGCTACTTGAGGTGGGTTTGTGGTACTTAAGGTGGGTTTGTGGTGGATTGGAAGCACCTGAGATGTACTTGAAGTAGTTGAGATGGACTTAAAAGTACTTACATAAACGAGTATCGTGGCTTAAAACTTTTAAGTAAAAATACCATTCCAGGTACTTATACTGGTATTATAAATTTATTAAGACCAAGTACTGTATTTGTAGTGGGACTGGTACTTGAAAGTTTACAGGTCTGATCTCAATTCATCTAAGCTATACTGTTTGCGTCATAATGTTGTCCCTTGAACTGAGGCAATACATTTAAAGAAGGTAAGTGAATATCAATATCTAATCTAATCATAGGATACTTAAGCATGGAAGATGGAAAATGGTGCAATTGTTTTAATATATTTTTATAAGATATAGTTTTTTTTAAAGAAATTTCAAATAAAGGCCCAGTCCCAATACTTTCGTGATCCACTGTATACCTTTGGTGGCTAGGCAAATGAACACACACAGATAAGATTTGTTAATTTTTAGGGATTAAAATTTAGAGGATTTTAGATCAATTGGACGTATGTATTCTATTTCTGTGTGTTGAAATGGACGTGACCAAAACCTTCGAAACTACAAGCCATGCACAAGAAGAAGAGCAAGAACATTGAACTCTTTTTTATGAATCTTAAATACACGAAATTGGGCTTATATACTGCGTCAGCCCATGTACTTCTATATTGAAGCGTTCATAAAAAACAGTTCATATGTTAGTGCTCAAGGTCAGTTCATGGCTTGTAGTTTCGAAGATTTTGAAGTGACAGATTTACTGTAGCACTTAGGAGTGAAAAAATAATGCTTGCTTGTGGTATATGTTTTAATTTGAGATCGAATTTGTGACTTTGTTTCCCGGTGCGGTCGGTATCTGGTAGCTCGGTAACACGGGCGCCAACGTAATGCGATTTTCTGGTCGGTACGGTGATGGGAAACGTCATAACAGCGATGCCTAGGTAGACTCAATGGAGAATGGCCAGCGACTTACGGAGTTAGAGAAAGCAGGGGCGGTTCGGTTCAAACTCGACGTTAGCTCTTAGAATCCATTTTATTTGGCTTAATTACTAACAATTCGGTTGCTTATTACTAGACTAATACTAGAATCCTTACTCTAATCTAAACCTAGGACCGTTCCAGCTTGCGCGTACTGAGTTCGCCTATATCTAGTAGAAAATCCCTTAGACTTTTGTGCTCAACATGCGTACTCAGCCCGAGCAGATGTACTGCCCTTAGCCCTTTCCGCTCAACACGCATACTCAGCCCGAGCAGATGTACTGCCCTTAGCCTGTTTAAGTCTAGTAGCTAAGCCCTTAGACCTTTCCGCTCAACGCGCGTACTCAGCCCGGGCAGATGTACTTAACCTACTTAAATCTAGAAACTAAACCCTTAGGCTTTTCCCCTCAACGCGCGTACTCGGTCCGAACAGCTTGGCTGCTCTTAACCTACTGCTCGGGGACAGGAAAAAGAATAACTAGGTGGCCGGGCAAGCCATGCTCACTCTAGTCATCTGGAATGTAATTTTGGATCCGACCGGTGGGAAGGGAGAGGTCTAGACCGGATGATCTGCCTGGTCAGAATCGCAGCTTATATGTTCTCGTTTCTAATTTCTCGTGCGAATGGTATCGGAAGGAAAATTGTACTCACTGCCGGAGGAGGACTTTTTCCATTGCCCCTTTAATATTATTCCTTCTTATTAAGGGATTTCGCAATTGTGGCGGAAGGAGTTCTTAAATGCGCTGAAAGCGTGCCTATTTCCCAGCCGGGAAATTCACTTCGTTACAAATTGAACTTGACGTAGAAGTATTGCTGATAAATGCGCGCAATAAAATTCTTGTTACTCTTAGAAGTAAGTGAACGGGTTTTAAGGTCATTTCTAGTGAAAACTCATGTGAATTGCTGCCGTGTATGCCTTAATGGTTGCATCGCAAAAAACGTCTAATTAAATATTCTCAATGCCTGAAGAAAAATGTTCTCATCGAGGAATTGTTATGGTTTATAAATGTGGTCGTCTGAATATTGTGTTGGTAGAGCATCATCCAAATGATATCCGGACAGAGACAGTTTTTGTATTAAATATTTTGTATTTGCAATGAAAGGAGCTGATCAATCAAGGGGATCAAAGAGACTTGATATTTTAAACATAAGTATATAGTGTTTTAATTTTGAGCGATAAAGATGGAAGAACTGAAACTGCCAGTTTTTGGGGTGCTAAAAAATACGTCATAGCCTTCGAATCACTCATTGTACTTACGAAACTAATAGGATGAGGTGAGGTAAAACTCCATACTAAGATTTTTAGATTGTCTTACACCATTTGTCAGGTTAAAATAATATTCCATTTTTTCTTCCTGAAATGTCCTTCTGCCTAAGCTATGCTGTGTGCTTCATAGAATTGTCCTCTTAGGTAAAAAAGCAGCAGCAAATTTTGACTATTAGTAAGACGTTAGTGGAATTTCAAACTTAAAAGCTTAAATTCCGCATTGAGTGCATTAGAAGTACTGAACTTTATTACATTTGAAGTAGTTAGTGGTAATAAATTCTCAAAACATTTTTGGCATTTTGTCATTACAAGAAAAATCGCCATTAAGCTAGTAAAGCCAGGACAAAAAGCGCTCGGAAAACTCTAAGGAAAATTCCTCAGAAGAGAAGCAGTTGCCGGCTTTGATTGATTTACGACACGAACACGGCGTCATTCAACATGATCCACCGCATGTTTATGACAATTTTACGGCAAGAGTTCTGAGGAAAAAAATCTTTGCTAGACTCACATCGCTTAAAATCAGAATGTGTGACAGCTTCTTAAATTTTCAACAAATTGCTGCTAGTCGTTTAGATGAAGTCATCTGACGGCTCACGAAAAAGGAAAAGCCGACAAGAGTTGCTGTTTGTTCCTGTGAAAAGCTTTCCACACTTCTTGTACGGCGCATGATACTTCACCCCGGCAATTGAAACGTATTTTCCCAAGGGGTGAATTTTACTGAGCCAACGATACCAACCGCCAACCACCCCCGCCTGTGTGCTTCAACCATTCCCATTTAACTCTCATTACACAGCACTGCAACCGTTTTCAAAACGAAATCTGATTTTTCTCAGTCTGTGGTAATTTCACCCTGCCATGACAAAGCTGATTTCTGAAGGGTTAAAGCAAGCCGATGCACGTCTTGTCTTTTGCCATGACGTTGACGCAGTTCCTTTGGGAGTGATACTTGTGTTCTTACATATTTTGGGGATCATTTAATTAAAAACGCTATCAACAGTAATCTTCTCCGGGAGTGTACACAGGGATGTGTGGGAGTTACGTTTTTGGCTGTTCCTTGAGCCGCTATGATGCATGATATCAACGCCAACTCGAGCTCAGAATGGATATGGCTGAGATGAAATTATCATACCCGAAGCGTTATTTATATGGGGCTTATGTAGGCGAAGATACGTTTGCGTACACGGAATAGGAAAATTGTTATCTGATGGAAACTCTGTTTGACTTCCCTAAAGAAGCCGTCCCCTCGCGTTTTCTGCGGGAAAATCCAGTGATCACATCGGGGATGTCTTTCAATGGTAAATAAAAACACCCGATGTCAAGGAGAAAAATGATTGAATTTGCATTTCCATTCTGATCTCAGAAATATCTTTCACACTCCTCCGTGGCAGATTTGTTTGTGACTTTTGATGTGGAAATCCCAACCCTCAAGGCAGGATGATGGGACTACGTCTAGGAAAGGGGTAATTCAATTTTCCATTTTGATTGATATAAATTTGGACTTGACACGCCCTTTACATTGATACTCCTTCAATCAACAAAAATTGAGAATGAGTTGTTTGCCTAGAACCCCTTTAAACATCACTTGTCACCGGAATTAACTGCTCGAAAGTCACCAGTCACCAGATAACAATCAATCGTTTCGAACCCGACACTCATATTTCAAGTGAAATGTGCCATATTTCATTGATATGGGGCCTGGCAACACTGCCACTGCACTTTCCGGACCAAATTAATTTCAGATGCATGTGCAAGTGAATCTGTTGAACATCGGGACATCGGGAAATCGGGAAATCGGGAAATCGGGAGACAAAGGAAAAGAATGCAAATTCCTTCGAGTTTTCTTTGGGTTTCTTGCTTTAGATGATTTATTCCTGGGGTCGTTTTGGTATGCAAATTGGAATGTTATCACAGGACTAATTTATTTACAGAGCACCATAAATCTATCACCAGAGCTAAATGAAGAAAATTTGTGGGACTAGTTTAGGGAGAAAGCATTTTTGGTAGTAAGATGGAAGCCATTTCGGTTAAATACCAGCAAATGTGAGCTGTAACCGTTAAGATAAAGAAGTTGTAGAAGGAATTAGAATCACCTACTTACGTACATTTCCGCTTATGATTAAATTGCTAGAAGTTTTCTGCGTTCCATACCTAAAATTGAAGATTCCTTGTGGCGTCGCTCTGATGTCGGTTCCTCCTTCTGTAGTCGGCCATATACTTCTGTACTACTTACATATTTAACTTGATTGGATGATTGGAAACCGAAGATACAAACAAATTCTGAAATGTAGGAATATAAAAATATATGTGTGATAAATTCGTTCTATGCTGGTCATTTTATTTGATATTTCCTTCGAGAAATTTCAAAATAAGCATAAAACAATTATCACTGGCTTAAACGAACTATTTGGGGTCCTCTTTCGCGCGAGGAGCAGTGTAAATCAATTTTCAATTGTTTTTTGTGTAATTTTTAAAATACGTGTTCTTGTAAATTTTAAATAATTATTAGTCAGCTTTTTTGGTCATTTTAATTACAGGGAAGCCACGGAATTGATAAGAAGAAAAAAAAAATAAGCAGAAAAACGAACTATTAAAGGTGATGGATGATATGTGAGCTCTAAAAAATTCCGTGATTTTTGGAATCAAAAAATTGAATTGATTTGAATTTCCCCAAAAACTTAAAAAAGAGAATTTTTCCAAGAAATCCAATTAGTTTCTCGGATTCCTGAGAATACAAAGAATAATAAAATTAATAAAAATAAATTCTATTGAAAATAATCGGTTCAAACCGATTCAAATTTCCCTTGGAACTTGGCGAAACTTGGTGGGTGGAAGTGTGAATAGGGGCACTTTTTCTATAAAAGCTTCAGTAAGTGAAGCGGGTGACCCCACAAAGGGTGTGAAGGTCAACATGAGGAATTGATGCATGAAAGTAAACGTTCAAAATCAAAGAAAATAGTTGAGTGAAAGTAGGAGAAAAATAGAAAAAAATAGTTCGAATGAAAGTAGAAGAAAAGAATGTCAAAAAGTGTTGAGAAGATCAAGAAAAAAGTGAAGACTTTTTGACGGAAAAGTTATCCGGGAAGAAAGACAGTCTGAAGTAAAGGAACGTAAGGGGATGCAGATGTTGTAGACAAAAATTTAAACTAAGGAGTCGGGAGCACAGCAGTGGAGAAGGGATTGGATTCCGGGACCCCGTAGGTGCAGAAGAATGGAATGAGAATATAAGTACTTTTTTTATGCTATTACTTTTTTTTGTTTGTGCAAATATATTTTTCTATAATGAAATTGATGACGTCGCCAAATTCCTATTCTGAAAATTCCCCTAATTCGCTCTACCTTTCGGCTAATTTTACTTTTGCTTGTTTTTTTATTGTCAGTGAATTTTTTTAATTTAGAGTGAAGTTTGGGGTTGTTTCATTGCGATACAATAAGCGAGAATTGAACTCTGGTGTTAATACGGGGTTCGCGGTTTTCTTTAAACTGTGTGGTGCCCAAAGATAAAGACAAAGGTGAAGGCTCCAAAGATTCGCGGTTATTCAGCCCTTCTTCAACGCTGGTCGGGAATTATGTGCAAGTAACAAAGGCCAGAAATATAGGGATCATTAAGCACCTTGGAGTAGCACTTCATAAAACCCAGAACAGAGTTAGCTTTGTTAAAAGCAGCATCAGTGTGATTCTGAAACATACTCAATTCAATAGGAAATCCAGATCCTTAGTGCAAGTTTCACCAGAGTGTCTCCGTGAAGTTGGAAGTCAGCCAAGTCATTTTACGTGAGAAGAACATATATGTGTATTTGCTAACGGTTAAAGTGAGGTGATTTGAAGAACACCAATTGTAAAAGGCATATAATTCCATATTTAAGAGATTACAATCAAGCAAGCTGGGGTAGTCGAGTGAGAAGGGATCAAAAAAAGTTCAGTGATTTGAAAAATGAATAGCCAAGATCCTGGGCTCACCGGATGTGTTGCAAACTGGTTCGAAAGTGCCTCTTCAAATGCAACGCCTTGAGAACTTCCGGACAAATAAGACCGGGTACAGTGAACAAAACAAGGAAACAACCCATAAGATTTTGATTTTCTGTCCACTACACTGCATCATTTTTCATCGTATTTTTCCTGAATCATTCACTTGCCAAGTTTAATGTGTAAATTCCCACAAGTGATTTCAGGAAGAATTATTTTTCCACACAAGTATATTTGCATAAGTGTATCTAGCTGAGGGGCAGATAAATTATTTTTCTGAGAAACAAGTTTCTAATTTTTACAATTACAATTTTACTGCACGAGTCATTCAAAGTTTTTATTAAATAATGAGTGCTTCCACTGTAAATTACATTATCAAATGCTGCTACAGTAGTTTGTAGTGTGTAATTTCGTGTTCTCAAGCGGAAAGATATTTCATAAAAGGATAAAACCGACGCCTGTATAACTGTACATATGGTGTCTGTGAAAACTTTGAACCACTCCATAAAATCGATAAGTTCTGAAAAGGCTTAGGTTTTACTCCTAGTTGCTTTTACGTAGTTTTTAAATATGTATTATGAAAAACGTGTGTAACAGCCATCTGGATATTAGATGAATTGCGAAGGGTTCAACTGGTGCAAGGATACATCCACTCTGTGGAATTGTCAATTCGGAAATGGAAAAGGATAATACCCTGAGATAAGGTAGATTTGTGCTTCCCAAGCCTGAAATATTGATGTTACGTTTAAGGTGGCTTCGTATTGCTGCATTGAATTTAAGTGTACAATAGAGAATTTTCTACAAATAAAAAAATTGTGGAAAATATCAAAAGGAAGTATGTTTAGAATAATGCAAATCAAAGGCCCTAAAGAGTTGTCGTATTTATATAACAGCATACCAATTTTTACTGTCACGATAAATTCAGCAGGTTTACACGTCCACTTAAGTGTTTACATCATTTCAGTACTTTTTAAGCTGTCTACCGAAAGATTGCGGAAGAGCATTTATTTTTTTAAAACATGTGTGTTATACGCATAATTCGATGCGCTAGGGAAAATCATTGGGGATATTATTGAATCAAAATATTGGGCGCCACGTGGTTTTGCGATTGAAGTTCATGAACTCTTAAGGTAGATAACTCTGATGACGATATTTTTGTAACTCTCTCTTAACAATTTGGGAAGAAAACACTGTTCCATACTAAACTCAAAATATGTGAATTTTATTTGTTACACTTCAAAACCTTTTCCACTAGGTCTTCACAAATTGAAAGGAAGAAAAAGAAAACTCAAGCGATGCAGCGCACCGAATCGAAACAAAAAAAAAAAAAAATATTGCAATCTTAGCACAATTATAAACAAAAGAAATAATATACAAAGAGGATAGCAGTACTTATCTTGGAGAATTTCCGAGATTTCTTTGACTTCCTCCGATTCCAACTCCTCCCTGGGAATTCCTCTTTCCCCCTTGGTAATCCTTAAGAACATCCAGCTTCCTTCCCTTATTCAACACTTTTTGTTTTCTTTTCCACAACACAATCGTCTAACTCTTCTTCCTTAATTTCTTTTTAACTGGCTTTTGATCTTTCTACTGCTGACTTAAACTGCGCGCTTCACGTACCAAAGCTCGGGATTATATTGAAAAGGCCCCCCTATTTCCGATTTTCTAGTGGTAATTCTAGGAGGACTGGAATCTATATAATTATATGAATACATTTTCCTGGTTTTCTGACGCAAAATATTCGGAATTATTCATATTTTGATACTTTGTCGACGGAAATATTTTGATGATTTCCAATTTTTGACAGGTGTATTCCACGTGTATAGTTTTTTCTAAAATTTCTAATTTTCGGGAAACAATTGCCGAATACTTTGGATTACACGCAGTTCATTTTCTCAATCGTCTTGTTGATTTTCATGGAGTAGGGGTCTAAAGTCGGGTTTTTTTTCCAGTCGTTGTTGAGGTTAAGGTGGAAAGTGCTTAATTTTAGTACAATTAAAGTGTTTAAAGGAGCCCGGAGTAGGTAAGTCTTATTTTATCCACATTTGGTATCCCCAGATAAGGACTACCAATCTATCTCCCCATGCGATTTCGTGGTACAATTTAAGACCAATTCAGTGGGTTGCCCTGCCTGTTAACATCATCTTTATATCATATTTCAGGTAAGATCAATAATTCTATCCTAAACTATTATATAGCTGCGTCCTGCGAACCTAATACTAATTTATCTAATTACAGGATCTCCCTCAGGTATATACCATATTTAAGACGATTTGTATTAATTTAATAATTAATAGTAATTTATTGGATCATGTACGCAAGATTACAATCTTTTATTTTTCACTCACAGGAGGGGAAATAAGTTATTAAAAAAAATCAAAACTAATTATAATCAAACTAAGAAAAGAAAGGAAAAAATAAAAACAATGAAAAAGCAAAAGAATACAACAAAATAATAAAAAAAAGAAATAAGTAGAAGTAATTCATTAACTAAATAGTAATTAATTCATTAACTAACTTGATAACTAACAATACACATACAAATTCCATGTCAAGAACTACCAGTAAAGTGCAAAAATAGGAGGAACCTGAAAGCAGCAACAGAACCCGCTCTTTGATGAGAGGGTGGTAAATTATTCCAGATCCTTATAACGTGGTGAGCCGGAATTCTGATATTACGACGTCTTTGGGATGGCAGCGACTCAAGAAATTCAAGTAAATACTTAGGTGCCAGACCATATACAATTTTATACATAAGGCATGACGCATGTATATTAAGAATAATGCCTAAATTTCTAGCCTGGTCCACAAAATTCAGCCTACAATCATTCAAAACTAAAGGAGGAAGTCTGTCTGTATTAATATTATGACGGCAAAATACAATGGCATTGGACTTCGTGGCATTCAGTTTCAGGCAGTTATTAATGCACCATAAGCTCCTGATTTAATTGAACAATGCAATCATCAATAAAACAGGACTACAACAAAGATATAGCTGCAGATCATCAGCGTATAAATTATATGAGGCATTGCAAATGGCATTAGAAATATCATTTCAGTACAGAGCAAATAGAAGAGGGCCTAATATAGAACCCTGAGGGACATCAGCAGAGACAGAGAGTTCGCTTGAGTAACGGTTGTTGATTTTAACACACTGAAGCCGATGGTTAAGAATGGAAGAAAGAAAGTGGAGAGCAGAAGATAAGAAAAAATATTGGCTGGAAAGTTTATCCAAAAGTATAGCATGATTTACAGTGTCGAAAGCCTTAGAGAAGTCAAGTAGAACAAGTACCGCAGAGTTACCAGAATCCAAAGCCGAAGTACCGCAGTCTGAGTATTGTGTATTTCATAACACGAATCCAGGTGAGAATTCTCTCGCGAACAAAATTGCATTGCTGAATTTTATGTTTCCTAGGACCAATTAGACTGCAGGTAGGTAGCGACATCATGTAAACGTTTGCTTTCCGCTGCGGGGAGGGCTTTTGGAGGCATACAATGGAAAAATATGGGAAGCATCCTCAACAGTCAGGTAAAAGCTACTTGAGTTATTTGTCCTCATCTGAAATTAAAATAATCTTTGCAGAATCATCTCATCATTTCGTGGAACACTAAAGGACGACAAATTTGGTGAGTAGCTAGCAACTTGTTTCTCAACTATTAATCGTTTTGCTTCCAGGACCCTAATAATCTCAATAATGTATGCTAATACAACTTTATACAGGTAACATGTGAATAGTTAGAGGTAATGCCCGTGAGAGAGAGAGCACAAGGAGCTCCTCTCCCGCCAAATTACATAGTTATATTGTTTTGGGGCAGATCATTAACTACGAACTTGCAATTCCTTATCAACTTAGAGGGAACGATCAACGCCTAGCTGTCCATAAATATGGCAATTTTAACCCCTGATGATTTAGTCTTCAAAGGTATCTGCCCATCTCAAGAGTCTCAGCCTGCAAAGCAATGGTGTACTTTTCGAGGCGCAGTGGCTCAAAAACTGGGAGTATTCGTGCAGAAGAGACACGTCACAACGGTTTTCTTTTCTTTGTCTTTATAGAGGATTAGGTCCTCCAAAGCAGGAAGTATTGAGCGAGACTTCCTTGCTGGAATAATGAGTTCAAAATCTGAGGTAATCATAATCTTAAGCATGACATCAGTTCTCGACACCTCAATAATGAACTCCTGAGGTGATGAACAGAACAGAAGAGCAGATGAACAAATGAAGATATGCATAGGAAGCGGTCAGTCTTTTCTTCGAGAACGAGGAGGCGGTGTTCCTGAACACCACTACAGGAATCCGGGAATGTTGCTGACACAAGAGAGTCGAGACTATCGGTGGCTACGAATCCCATAATTAACATTATCGAACCTTCTGTCGCAAGAGGTGATCAGAGGAAATGATGCCTGTCTGATTCATGTGGTGCGGATTTCGAAAGAGATGTTCGTGTAGATTGAAATCAAAGTTCTTTATCTTCCAAGGAACCATTAATGCAGATATCTTTATAAATCAATGCCTGAAAAGCGTTTGCTACCTTTTATTCAACACGTACAGTTCCTGTGTTATTTTGGCCAAATTTAGCCACATCGCACTACAATAAGGACGCTTTAACTGGTTAACTTGGTACCACGAAAAGGTACGAATTTTCCAGAGCTTCGTCCCATAGAATGATACTGGGCTCTAAAGCGTAAATTGAAAAAAAAAACAAAAAGGATAACAATTAATTTTAAAAGCTGTAAAAATCATAGCCATTAGGTCAAATCAAAAGTCTTTATTACAAAGCTATAGGAAAGAAATGATTTAACCTGCGGGCGGACCAAGAAGACACATTGAGACCAACTTATTGGGAGAAAATGTTGGAGCGGGCATCCTCTTCGAGGGCCTTAGAGTGGAGATGGAATTATGTCTCGGAAATTGCACTACAGTTCTCAGGCGGAGGTCAGAGCTATACTGGAGGAACAGATACCTGCGAAGCCTGCCACCATGCGGCTATTTAAACCCTGACGACACTAGTAAGAAATTGAAAATGTATTCTTATTTTTGTAATAGATCACAATTGATTTAGTGATATAGTTATTTTGTGGGAGAAAGCGGGCGAGTTGGCACAAGGGTAGCCTGCCTCGTGGTCCTTACTCCCTCTCACAGGGATAAATTCTAAATATTTACTTGACCGTAATGCAGATTGAGCGAACAACCAACGTCACCAGCTGTAGGACGTCACCACGTTTGCCAGAATGACTAAGGTATTGTGGGGCTTAGGAAACGCCAGCTGAACACCATCAGCTTCTCCAACTAAATTAACCATAATGAAGAATGCTGGGTCCATTCTGTCGCTTCTTGAAGGCACATCAACCCAGAATCGGTTACTCAACTGACTGGATCTGTACGGGTTGCGGAGACATTTCTTATGCCACTGTCAATCTCGGTGAAAATATTTAAATACCTGGAACAGCACTTCCTTGATGAATTACATCAAGCAGGCGGAAGAGGGTAAGAGAGTATTCTGGGCTTCCACTAAGTCGTCGGGGTTGCTGGACCGCTGACAGTTCCCATTATAGGGTTGCGTTCGAAGGACTCTTTGGGTCCTATACCCCTAGCACATAAAATGATATTAAGGTCTTTCCAAAGCCTTCCGTCACACAGTAATTCCATTGTAGTAGTAGTGGGTCGGATGACGCTGCTAGGTAAACAGGCTATCATCCGTGTTAAGAATCGCCAATAGTTCTGCAGGTAGATAAAACTTCGTAGACCTCTTTAGCGTAATCTTCCATCTAAATCGAAATGTAAAAATGAAAATACAGGAAAAAGTTTGGTAGTACTAAAGATTTTGGAAAAAATCTCCTCAAACCCCTTTTTAATATTCCAAGATTCAATTATAGTACATCCACTACTAAATTATAGACTGTTTCGAGACAAACAAAAAAACGCACGGTATCGCTGCAACGAATTCAAATGGGAGTAATTTCATCTGCCGGTAACTATATTTCCCAAAAAGGTATAATTTAATGAGTTCTAATCGAAACTTCTTTAGGGTACCAACCATGTCCCCTCCCGGAATCAGCATCCTTTCCGTTTTTGATTTAATTTCAAATTAAACCGGTGTTCCAATAAATGCATTACCGACCTATTCTAAATCTGAATGAAGTTAATTTACTCAAACCGTTTCAACTTTCAACTTCAAAGCGCTCACACAACAGACACTGAAATGGGTCAGCATCACTCTGAAATGAATTGCTAGTAACAGGTGCATAGTGCAGTGGGTTGTTCCTATGCATTTTTAATTAAAATGCATTGTCGGATCTATTCAGTGTTGTCGAACACAGTTCAGATACTTCAATATTTACTTTATAAATTTACACATCAAATTGGAATGTAACAGTGGTTGGTGCAATGATGCTGTCTAAGCAAATCGGGCTGTATCCGTAGCCGGAATTTATGCGGGGGTCCTCCATTATCGGGAAATATGTTGGATATATGTATGCGGAGTGTCTCGGTCCTTCTCTGTAGGTAAACAGTTTTCCATATGGCCAATTCATTATACTCAAGAGTCTCTGAACTCGAAGAGGCTCTTTAGGCCTTTCCGCAAGTGTGCCCCAGAAGAGCGAGTTCTTGAACAAGTCCAAATATGGAGCTCAAATGTTCTAAAAAAGTCTTCAACGTGCTGGCACTGTCGATTTTATATGAGTGGTACATGTGTAGGGAGGAAGGAAATCCATTTCCCTGAGTAACTTAAGCGGAACAGGGGATGATCTTGTTTTTAGCAAAAGCACTTAAGACGAAGGGTGTTATGGCGGAATAATAGCGTAGTTCGTACTCAAAGTATCTTATGGAGCCACTCTTTCCCACTGAAGGCATTAAAAGTTCCAACCACTTGTGAGTATTGCTTGAATGTGGTCAAGACTCTATTTTGAAGGCATTCAACATTTAAGAGCTTTTACTTAAGGGGCAATGAGTGCAAGTCTTGTGCTGAGTTTCTCAACTGGAAAAGTAACGGCAATGGCAGATTTTTCTTGAGCTAAACTTTAAAACTTTGTATTGATAAAGTTCTAAAATATAATTTGCAGCCCTGGAGTATGGAATAGTAGTTAGTTGCAGAATAGTAAAGTTTCTTCTATGAACTCTGCAGGAAACCCTGTGAAGATTAAATACCTGTAGTATATTTCTATGCCTTTGCCATGCTTTCACCAGAAGGCCTTTTGTGGTTGTATTAGAGGAGTGTCCTTTTTGGCACTCACACAGGTAAAAGTGGAAGGAAGCAATAATTGTTCTTATAATGAAAATGCCAAAGTAAAAAAGAAAAGAAGGAGGGGCAATCCTTCGCGAAAGGGAAATAGTAAAACCTATTTACAAAGATAGTCTGCAAATAAGTTGCTTAATTTCGGTGCCAGAGACAGCCTGTTGAATATTAAGGGAGACTGAGTTCCGAAGACGAATAGCTTGGGCAAACTGAGAGCCTGTTAACTCCAGAAGACTGTAGAAATTGTGACCTTTAACCTCAGGTTTTTTGTTTTTCAATAAATTGAATGCTATACTTTTTAAATAAGTGCCTAATACTTTAGACAGTCGATCTCCATAATGACTCCATTTGAAATGATATTTTTCAAATTGAGCTTTAGGAAAATCAGGCTACCATATGTATAGTAGGATAAGATTAGAATTTTAACAAGTTTCATAAGCAAATGAGTAGGCAAGACATCGGCTGATAACCAGAGCCTACGAAGCCCACAATAAATCCTACCAAGAACAGCTTTAATATGAGCACAGATCGTCAACCAAAGATCGATCCTCTAGGGAATCCTGAAATATAACGGCAAGAAAGAGGAAGCAACACCATTATCATTCACTTGCTGGCCTAAGGTACTGCAGTGCTCGGCAATAGGAAAGTGCAACAAGATTCAAGGACTTGCTTGCCTCTGCATCACAGGAACCATGCAGACTTGTCCTACAGCTGCAATGGAGGCAGTAATTGGACTCACTCCACTACATATTTCCATTCGGAAATCGGCAGAATTAAGTGCATTTAGGGTGCACTTTATGCCGAAAATGCCTATCACCCTTGATGGTCATATCTTCATTCTAAAGCATACTCCTGGACTTGAAATCTGTTATGTAACGGACTATATGGTCAAAGAAGTGTGCTTTGGTAGAAAATTCAGAACACTGATTCCTGAACGATTGGAGTGGCAGGGTAATGGGGACCATTGATCCTAGGAGCCTAAAACGATTTGTTGACGGGTCGAAAATGGATTATGGAAACGGTACAGGAATTATTGGTCCAAATATCAGAATCTCGGTTGCGATGGAATCTGTGCCATTGCGACCTGTGCTATTTTACACCTTAAAAAAGGTGTGAAAGGCGCTATCATCATTATCTTCTCTGACAAGCAAGCGGCGCTTAGGGCACTCTCATTCTGGCGTTTCACTTCGAAGCTAGTCAGGGAGTGTTTTCAAACCCCGTAACGTCTAGCCTCGAACAACGGAGTCAGACTCTGTTGGGTAGCTGGTCATCGAGGCGTAGAGGGAAATAAAACCGCTGACGAACTGGCCAGGAAAAGCTCATCTTCTCGACGCTATAGTTCCGAGCCATTCTGCAGCATTGGTTGGTCGACTAAAAAATCTGTCATAGAAAAATGGACTAGGGGTCTTATTGGGAAAATGTTCCAGGACTGCGTCAAGCCAAAGAGCTTGTCAGACCCAATGCCTACAAAACTACCGCCTTATGCAAAGCGGATCTTAGGTTGCACGGGAAACACTACATGACATTTTCTTATGGATTCTAAAAGTCCCAACTGCTGTACAAAAATCGGTGAGAAAGGTACACTTCATTCTAATGTTATTTTCCACTTTTCACATTTCCATTTTTTAATTCAACTCCAAAAACGTAAAATTTGTAACTTACACTGTCGAAATCAATCATTCAATGCCATAAGCGCCAAAGTATTTAATGTCACCTTCACGCAATTTGCCGCACCATATGAGTCTCCTTTTTTGTGAAACAGCGGTCGATTCTGACGCCTGAATCGACACTTGTGGCACCGCCTGGACTCGTCTCCTCCAAATTTTAAACAAATTGACAACATGTTAGTTCGATGGAAGTATTTAGTAGGAAATTGCTAGATACAAACTTCCCCCACTGCCCATGCAAATCGCTTACGAAATGCAAACTGCTCGTTAAGTGATGGGCAGTCCCCATGGACTGTTTTTGCATACAGAATAGATTTGAATGCGGATTGCACGGGAAAGCATCCCTTCGTGTACTTAGGGATGCATTGATATAGTGCACATTAATAGCGTGCAGATGCGGAGGGGGTGAACTAGTACGCGAGTTCGTGAATACACTTGTATTTATGCATTTTATACTCCCCGTAACAATAAGAGGATAAAATATGGAATTTGCAGCAGTTACATATATGAAAGGTTACACACGAGGGGAATTTATTTAAGCCGCTTATTTGCAATGATTATCTCTTGTGATCATAATACCAGCTCTGCTCTACATTCTGAAATTCTGACCCTCGAATGCGACTTGGCAATAATATTAATTTGTGTTCCGCATAAAAATGCATGTCGCTGTTAGTTCATATACTAACGAGTTGGATCCTACTTAGCGGCATGTTTTCTAGCTGGGAGTTGGTTCCTGCCTGAAGCGAGAACTTTCCCACACAGGATGATGCCCAGTCAGCTTGGAATGGTGGTTTGATACAAAAAAAAAGTAAAATATGATGGCTTATGGCTGGAAATTGCTTTGTACAGCAGGCGTATTATTAATAGCTGGAAAAATAGAAAAGAACACTTGATAGAACTCAAGTTTTAAAAATCAAAATTGAAAAATTTTCATCACATGTTTAAAGTTTAAAAAAAATTTTTTTTGTGATGAAAATTGTTAGCAAAGTGCCAGCATTTAAAAATATTGTGGAGTGTTTCGATTTCGACGGTAAGGATCTAAAGATGAAAACTTTCCAATTTTGATTTTTGCTGTATTAATACTTTTATAATAGTTACTCAAAGTACATCTGAGGATATCATTTTGGAATGATTGAATATAATTACTAAACACTACATTAAATTTGCGATTGGACTCTGCATTCAATTAAGGGATAATTGTGAAATGATTGCGGTCCTTAGGAATATAAGTCTAGCTTTAACAGGTGTATGTCTTGCGAGAACAACTGAAATCTCCTTAAGCTCTTCTTTCAAAATAAAACTAACCTGATTACAGCTGCTCAGATTTGATGGTTTTTTATTAATTCAGTTAATTCGATAGTACACAGACATAGTCCACTTATTACAAAATAGTAAATAATGCAAACAATTCAAAAATAGAAAGAGAAGAAATTAAATACAAAGAAAAAGAACAACCAAGTTTATCAAAGGAAGCAAACTCAAGGATAACGACAGATAAAACAAAGCACAATTGCAAATGAAGGAGAAGGTATGTTTATTAGCAAAATTATAAATAAATAATAATGAGAAAGAAGAACAAATCCTTGGCCTCAGGAGCACGGTCCAATACTATGTCAATAATATAGTATATGTGTATGCGATCTTATGCGTATCCCTTTACTTTATTTTTACTTATATTTAGAGGCAGTACGTTCTTACTACACCAAATCTCAATACGATTCAAATCTTCTTGAAGACTATAACAATCTTCGATTTCATCTACTACCACTAAAAATTTTAACAACATCAGCGTATAATAGTTTGTTTGATTTAACACAGCCTGGAAGATCATTAATAAAAATCTAAAAGATGAATGGACCCAGAATAGTTCCCTGAGGTACTCCAGAAAGATTACGCATAGATTTAAAACCATTCAGCATAACATTATGATATCTATCTTGTAAATAAGACTGAAACCATTGAATTGTGCTCTAACTGAAGACCATCAACGCAATCTTTGAAAGAATTTTCGTATGAGTAATTTTACTGAAAGCCTTCGAGAAATCTGTCGAAATTGTCTATTGTCATCTAAAGCAGTAGCTACAACATCTGTGAATAATGCTAGATTGGTCACAGTGGACCGCCCTGGAAAAAAGCTATGTTGATGCGCACTAATCAAAGCTTTTTACTAACGGAAAAGCTGTCTGTATATATATATAGCCGTATATTTTATTATGATATTATTCTCAAATTTCTGCTTTTCTGGATGCATGCGAGGCAGTTATTACATAAGAAAAGCAAGAATCTTGTATCTTTCTGGATTTTGTAGCATTCTTTATATCTACGAGTTGAAGAAAATCCATTGGCATATGCTTATAGAATAGAATAAGATGAATAGAAGTGCGCCCAATATGGATCCTTATAGCACCTAGTAAAGCACATAAGAAGGCATTTGAAAGTACTATGTTTACTTTAGCTTACAGCGTTCGCTAATTTAGATAAGTAGTAATAAGAGTTGGTGTGATCTGTAGCCAGTATTGGTAACAAATTAGTAACGAATTTTTTAAAATATAACTCTGTGGGCACTAATAGCTGAATGGACTGTGGTGCACGTCTACAGACTTCTTCCTCTGGGGCATGGGTTCGAACCCTGGAGGCAGTTCTGTTGGTGAGAATTGCACTTACGAAGCCACTAGGATATAGCATAGTTAAATTTTCATGCCAAAAATTGTGACTTACTTGCGACATTTATCAGGTTAAAATCTCCTAATCGCCTCTTCATTAAAATTCCGCTCCGCCTAAGTTGTGCATGTTCCCTGAATCGATAGAGATTGGCTTTTTTGAGGAATGGAGTTATGAAAGTTCAAAAAAACGACGCAATGTATCGAGAGTTAATTCCTCTTCTTCTCTTTTTCCCTTTCTAAGGAAATTTAAGATAAGTAAAGAACACTAATAATTTGAAAATTATTTCAATAAATTTTTCAATAAGCGTCATCTATTTTCCCGTACAAGAATTAAATAACCCAGTAAGCTTATTAGCTCTGTATACTAACCGAGTTAATTTAACACAATTAATGTATAACAACTCTATACTTTGCTGCCAAAAAAACGTTGCTTTTGTGCCATAGGTTGCAATATTCTCACACAGTGTTGCCAGATATACATTCTCAACTGCCAAAAGCTGTCGCACTCTAGCGCGAACTACTTGTCGATGACGTCATGGAAAAATACGAGATAACGGATTTGTAATTTCAGATTTGTCTTTCAAAATATCTGGAAAATTTTGTTAGAACCGGATTTTTTAAGGACTCGGAACAGCAAGTAATTCTTTATACAAAATTTGGTATGATGAGGTTGTAATGCATAAGCTATAGATAGGCAATAGTTAGCGAGTGATATATGGAGCAATTAGTTTAATAATTTTAAAGGGGGGGATCTTCAGTGCTAGAAGCTCTTAACTTTATCAGAATTATAAAAATCAGGATATTTAATCCATAAACGCTTTGGACTGAAAATCCTTCCGAAGATACCTGAGAACTGTTGCAGACATTATCAACTGTATTGCTAAATGTGATTTTGATGAAAATCAATACAATGATAGGAAGAGTTAAAAATGCGCGACATTGACGACAGATCCTCATGCATGCCATAATTAGTGCGATGATAAGGCACAAGGGAAAATCCCCGACTTCTCAGAGTGCGTGATGGACAGAGATATCGAACAAAGCGATGAGCTCGGGGGAGTTCACTTTACCCAGCATATATTCAAAAGCGAAAATAATCTTGAAAACCTGACAAACCTGCGCTGGACAGCCTCGATACGGCCAATATGAACTGAATAAAAAGGAGATCAAACCGGGCTGGCATACTCCAAAATGGGTCTCACAAACGTACAGTAAAGGATCCTGTAAATGTATAGATCATTGAGTTCGTAGGACCATCTTTTAATGAAACCGAGGGTAGCATTAGCTTTATTAACGATGTGATCCTCAAAAGTAAAGCGGCTGTTTAGCCATACACCCAAATCCTTAACCTTGTCAAGTCGAATCAAAGAGCTGCCATTTAAGGAGTAACTAAAGGAAAAGGCATTCTTCCTGCGTAAAAATGACATAAAAGTCCATTTACTAATGTTTAAAGGCAGACGATTCAATACACACCATTTGTAAAAGGCGTCTAGGTCCGAGTTTAAAAGGGCTCCAAGCTCACTCGTAGCAACACGGAAAATCTTGGCGTCGTCAACCTAACATAGAATTCTGGAATTAGTCAAGCACATAGATACATCATTGATGTAGATTATGAACAGCAGGGGGCCAAGGTGACTACCCTGTGGCACCCTCGAAACATTAAAGATCTCATTTGAAAGACCTCCACGGAACAAAACCCGCTGAGTACGCTGAGACAAATAGGAACCCAGCCATTTGACAAAAAACGAAGGAAAACCCAGAAGGGACAGCTTGCTAAGCAAAACTCTATGATTAATTCTATCGAAAGCCTTACTGAAATCGGTAAAAATGCAGTCGACCTGCTTACCGTCCTCAATAGCATTTAAACAATAGTGAGAGAATTCCATAAGGTTGGGGGTAGTGGACTTACCTTTTAGGAATCCATGCTGGAATGAACGCAAGAAATACTTGCAATGAAAGCACAGGACGTCCTGACGTCCACCAATGCCTCAAAGATTTTAGTTATACAACATAAGATAGCGATGGGCCTATAGTTAGAAATATCGCACTTATTGCCCTCCATACAATATACAAATAGCCCCGTTTTGGTATGAGAGAATGAATTTTCAGGAAAATCCGGAACGGAAAAGACAGATATCAGAAAATGAACTTAAACAAGTGAAAAAATTTCTCAATTTTTTGAAAGAAGACGCTACTTTGATTTTTGTATTAGCTGGAAATTTAGGAATAAGAACATAACCATTTCGCACGCAGTGCTAGGATGTATAAATAAACGCCTCCAAACTTGGGGGAAGGTATAGGTATTTGATTCCTATTAAGGTATGCCGAATTACATTTTTGTTTAGTTTCAGCAGACCTCATTCCATTATATTTAAATAACACAGTCTAAGATAGATTTGTATAACTTTTTTCATTTCAGATCATTTCCCAATAAATTGAGCTACAGTTTTACGTTTCCTGTAATAAATAGTCTTCAACGAATTCAATAGGCGAATTAATACCTTGAAATACTTCAATTACAAAATCATTTTCTGCTCGATGAATAAGCAAAGAGCATATCAGCCTGATATGAGGGTAGGCCTTAAACGAAAATATAAAACAGAATCAAAAGCTCTTTTGTTTGAACGAAATATTTTAATGAAGATGGAAGATTAATTACGTACCTACGGAAGATGATAATTTCATTTAAGGATTTCTTCCACGAATTTAAACATGGAATCTCCAATTATGCTTAACGCAAGAGATGAGTTCAGCAGAATTAATTCCATTTGCTGCTGTGGCCTTGTGGGTCACATGTACATTTTTTCCTACAGAAATACATTTCTTTGAAATCGCTTTTGGTGAAATAAACGTTAAATTCGGAGTATTATACTTTTTGATGGCCATCAAAAGAAGTTTACGAAGCGGAGGTAGTTGGTATAGAAAGATTTTTTTTTCCTATGAGTCTTTTTATGAGGATGCATAAATCTGAAATAAAATAGTAACATGTATGTGTTCAGTTTTCACCGTTTTAACATTGAAAACCAAGTGCTGAGTAAGGCGTAGTATAAGTATAAAAGCGAGCGACTATAGTCACTGGTCGTATCTAAATGGCATCTGATGAAGAGCTACTATAGTCGTCCGTCGTAGCGAAAGGGTTACGATATGTACCTAAACCAACATTTACAGATTGAAGGGAAGAACAAAGTGAGTTTCGACGTAAATAAAACAGAACTAGAAAAATTGTGTTGGGTTTTACTACTGAGCAGTTTGTTTCGCTTTTTTTAACTATACGAAAAATATACCACACTAAATTTTGCTTGATATATTCTCTTCTTTGCAACATAATTGCTAAATGGCCTTTCACAATAAAGTGGTCTAACACGTTCACGCCGACGTGACCCACCGGTGGGTCACGCGAGAACTTTAAGAGAAAATTACACGAAAACCTAAATACAAATTGAGAGAGCTCTCTCACTAATAAAGCCCCGGCGTGAACGTGCTAAGCTACCAACAACAATTTTTTTAATGTATTACTTAAGCTCAGCGGACAATCCTATGATGCATACAGCACAGCTTAGGTGGAGGTAAATTAGTGAAAGGGAGATTGGGAAATTTTAACCTGACAAATGTTGCAAGTGAGGAACAATTTTTGGCTTGAAATTGTTACTATGGCTCCACAAGTACAATTCTTGTCAGTAGAATTGCCTTAACCACCGGTACCAAGATAAATCGCCGTGTCCTGTGCGGGATTCAAATCCACGCCAACAGGAGAGAAAATCTGTATACGTGCGCCTCAGTTCGCTCGACCACTGGCGTGGAATTAGGAATTTTCAGGTTTATGTCATCGCAATCCGAAACATGACCCTAAACTCACTGCCGGCATTTCTGTATAAATTTAATTAGGCTAGCATAGCTAGGCTATGGATTATACATATATAATAATATAAATATGTAATTTAGTAAATGTTCACTTCTTGCTTTTTCCTTGTGTTTTCAGAGTTCGAAACGCATGTTATTAAAGATATAACGCAAGTGCTCATATTACAAATCTCAAATTATTTTTTAAATTCGTAAAAAGTTGTTGTACGTCTTTCAATTTCTTGCTACGGACCTTAACCTTCAAACGTTCTTGATCGGGTTGACATCGGGTGACTGAGAACGCCAATCGAACGTTTTTATTTCGTTATTTTCTTTCGATTGCTGATAGAAGCAACTTCGATGTTTTGGGTCGTTGTCTTTTTGCTATCGCAATTTCGATGACCTTTGCGGAACAACTTTTTTTCAGGCTTAAGAAAAAGTTTCTTTTTATAAAACATCAGCATTCTTTCTGGATGATGATTTCTGGTAATTATTCTCTTTTATGCACACTCTCTTCGTAGTTGTTGTTAAGCAGAAAGATGACATCCGTGTACACCACATTGATCCTATTTTTTTGGTTTTGCTGCCACAAGCACATTTAACCCACTTTTATATATGGTTTACTATCAATAGAGGTTTTCTCGTTGTGGACCAGTGCTCTATTTTTTATTTCTTCAACCACGGTCTTATTAAGATGTACCTTACCTTCTACTTTAATTGTTGTTGTTGTTGTTAATCCTCTACCTTAGAGATCATCAACGCTCCCAGAAGTTTAGTACCGTTTTTGCACTCAATACATATAAGTTAAGAATTTCAACACGGCCTAGCACATTTCTGAAATTTTTAAAGAAACAGACAACATGAAATTTCTTTCAATTTACGCCATTCAAAATTCGTTTTCCGGAATATCTTGTTGTTATCTGAATATCGACATACCTTGTAATCATTAAAATTGAATGCGCTACTTAAGTACATGAGAACCACCTATTTTGTTAGAAAATTTTCACACAATTGAAAATTAATAGAAAACCTCTGAAAGCACTTCAGATGGATGTAGCGAGATTTAATTATTTTGACATATTTCATAAAAGATTAGGGGTCACAGATTATATGAATTATATTAAATTAATCTACACATTCTAAACAAAGTGCATTTAGAGGAAGTTTTAGTTCATTAATTTAGCAATATTTTCTATGGAAATTCCAATTGTTAAAGAGTTACCTGACCATTAACTCCACACAGAGATAAAAGTATCTCACAAATAATTTTCAAACATCGCCCGCAACGCTTTTAATTCCATTGGTTAGCCATAGTCAGTACAGTTTTGGAACATCGCCACAATTACTATTCGCATTTCAGATTAATGCTATTAAATGATTATGAGATTAGTGGATAACATAATGAGCCGAATATACAACAGGAGATGTGGATTTTTGAAGAGTGAGCGTAATGTATGAAAATGTAGTCACGTTTCTGAATATAATATGAAGTTAAGGAATTTTTACTAAAAAACTTATATAGTTATTTTATCATTTACTGCTACCTCATCGATATCCATTAATATTTTTTGGGAATTATGCATTCGTAATATTTATTGTCTTGAAGGCAGAGCTTCATTTACACCTGTTCTCTATTTAAAATATTTTCTACGTTGGTGAGGGCTTGACTATTTTTAACTATGATTAAAGCTGAAGAAAAATAACACCTGAATTATTGCACCTGAAATATTTATTTGGAAGAGTATTAATGTGTACTTATCACCGAATTTCTGGTCTCATAGTATTTATACATTAGCCGCAGAAAAAGTCAGCGTACACCAAGTAATCTGAAACTACATATCAGATAAATTCACGCTAGTTATTTGTTTTGTAATGAGATTTATTGTCCATACATTCTTTGTACATTTCGATTTTGGGAAATGCTAAAAAAATATATTTCGAGCAAATGAAAAATATAGAAAAAGAAAATCCGAAGCAAAAAATGTCACGAAAATTCAGTAGAAAATGTCTGCGTACACTTCCAAAATTGTGTTATACATATTTCCCAACAATGTAGTAAAAATTTCAGGAGAATTTTTGTACGCTAACATCTTTTAATTAAACTATTAGGTCCTATAAGAGTGTAGTTAATGTAAGCTATGCAAAAATTACACATCAGAGTGGTATTATTGGTGATATGGATTCGGAAAGGCAAGAAATTGGTGTATGCGAGTGTAAACGCATTATAGAATTACGGAAAGAAGGGGAAACTTTTCGGGAAATTGGCAACATTGCGGTGAAAAGTTTTTAAAGGACGGGTATTAACACCTCAAAACCGCATTCTGGTCTTTCCTCAGTGCCGACCCCAAGAGAAATACGTATTATTATAAATGCAGTGAAAAAATATCACCGAACAACAGCAGGAAAAATCATTGCAAGCATCGAACTCGCGTTCAGTAAGAAAAATTTATGCAGATAATACTTGAAAAATATTGAAAAAGCCGGGATTCACGGGCATATCGCACGCAAGAACAACTTTATTTTTTCAAGAATCAGTCGCCGAAGTCGAACTATCTTTGCAAACAAATACATTGACAAGTCAAATAAATTCTAGGAGAATTTAAAATCAAGTGCTGAGAAATTTGGATTAAGCAAGATAATGCCTCCAAGCACAGATCAGATATTGTGAAGTTATGATTGGCTTATAATGTCACGAAACACCGCACCACCGCAATTCTCCAGAATATTTATGGGATCTACTAGAACGAAGAATTCGTCAGTATCACATTATTTTGAAAAGAGTTGAAAAGTTGTTGAAAAGAGTTGAAAAGTTGTTGAAAAGAGTTCTGCAGCAATTATAGAACAACATCAGTGCTCAGGAAACATCAAAACTTGCGTATTCTAGGCAGAAAAGACTGCAGGAAGTCCTTAAAAAAAGGATGTGCAACTAATTATTAAATCTTAAATTCATTAATATTATTTATAGTTTTAACTTGACTGTACGCAGACATTTTCTACTGAATTTTCATGAATTTTGTTGCTTCCGATTTTTATTTTTCATTTTGAATTTTCTCAGAGTATATTATTTTAGCATTTACTAAACTGTAAATATACAAAGAATATATAGAAAATAAATTTCAATACAAAATTCACAATTAGCTTGAATTTCCCTTAAAAGTAGTTTCACATTACTGGGTGTACGCAGACTTTTTCTAGCTAGTGTAGCTTTTTGTTTAAAGGGTCGAAAATAATAGTGTTTTCTCAATTGCGTTTTTTTATTAATGACGATTCCTAAATCTGCTGACTATTTAAAGTCCCCATTACTGTTATTAAGGAAAACCATGGAGTGATTGTATTACTTGTTATCAGAACTTTCGACAGTGTAAACGATAACAAGAAACTTCTGAAACAGGTTCAATTGTTTGACTTGTTAAAATTCTTCTACAATAGATGCCAAATAGTTCAAGTAAATTTTAAGTACTCCTGATAACTGCTATATGTTGTCCCGATCTAGGGGTCAGTTAGTTACATTTTTTACGTAATTAAGTTGGATTGTTGTCGCCTGAAATAAATACCTATGGGTAGCTAAATAAACGCGGGAAAGATTACTTTTCACAGCACAGTAAATTATTAATTGAAAAAAAAAAATTGAAGAATACTTTTAACTAACGCTATGCATAATTATTTACTTAACTAAAAAAAAATCTAGAAATATGTAAGTTTAATCCAGGTCTGGGATGCGACGGATTCCTGCTCCTCCGGTTGGAAACTCCCATGTTGGATGAAAAAATTCTGCTTCGTGTTCTGGTTGCACAATAACTCGTAATCTCTGCTTTGGATTACTCTGAACTTTGCTTTTTTTAATTTTTTCTTGTAGCCGATATAAGAAAACTTAAATTTTGCCAAGTTTAATTGATCGAAAACAGATCCCCCAAAATTGTTCTCACTGGGAGACTTTCGAAATATTTTGTACCTTAGTAATTTTATGTCTGGTGTTTTGAGATATAGATGGCAGTCGGCGATTACAATTTCAATTTAATTCTTAATAGGTATTAGTGGTTTTACAGCATACTTCTTTTACAATTTTATTATTTTGTTTATTATATTGTTTATGTTTTTTTTTCATTCACGGATTTTATTTATCAGTGGTAAGTTATTTTTATTGTTACTGTTAGACCTAGACTGACTCCATTGGTTAACATAAGTATTATTTATTATATGCAATTTTCAGTTTTAATTAATGTAGACATTATTTCAATTATAAATGGGAGGCCTTGAACACCTGAAAATGGGCGGCACGTGGTTTTAATTTTTGTATGCTCCAGTCCAGGCTCTAAGCTCGAGTTGGCAAGGAGAAACAAAATGACTCAACCTTCAGTTAATTTCTATTTCACTTTTCCACTTAGTTCTAACAATGAGATAAATTCACTCAACTTTAAGTTTGAACTCAAAGATTCACTTATAAAAGTTAAAGGTGATTTGAATTCTGACCTTTTCACGAATTTGGCACTCGAAAAAAAAGAAAAAAAATAAAAAAGATTAAGTGGAGATACTTATCTTAACTTATCCTCTTATCTTCCCACGATTAACTCCTCCTCAGTCCAATTCTATTCCGCACCAAACTCTGCTTTCTTATTTCCATTCACCACAGATTTCTAGAATTCCTCCGAATCTCTGGCTTCCTCACGCATTCCTGGCTTTCCTCCTACTCCTAACTTGTCTTCCCTTCACTGCTGGTTCTTTTCTTCTTTTTGTTCTTTCCCCGATTTTGCACTTTTCAATTTACTTTTTTTCCCACTGTTAACTCCTACGACACTTATTTTGGGGTCTGAGCTTTCCGTTTCACCTACCGAAGTATATATTGAAAAGATGCCAATATTTGGACTTCCGGCCCCTATTATAGTAACCTTACAGAATCCGTTCACAATCGCTAAGGATCGGTTCATATTTTAAATTTTATTTTATTATTTTTTATTCTCCATTTATCCAGGATTATGGGGAACTAAATCTTTCCTCTGGGAAAATTCTCTTTCTCTTAAAATTTCGAAAAGTATCTTTTTCAACATTTTTCAGGAAAATTTCCAGGTTTTACTATTTGCTTGGTGTCTGGGGCCGATTTTATGTTTACTTTAAACTTCGGGTTACAGAAAACTCAATGATAATTAATTTTTCTTGCGGGGCGTAAAGTTTTTCCAGGAGTTATCTCATCTTTGTCGGTTGTGTAGAGGTTAAGTGAAGTTCCCATCTTTTTTTGTTTGTGCGGAGGCTCGGAAAAGTATTGGACCAGGTAAATGTGGTTCAATTGAACATCTTTCAAGTATTTTTTAATAATAAGAACCCCCAGTTTTCTTCAGGCAATGGACAGTTCGAGTTTTCGCGAGATACCTGTTTCACCCCCGTACATAATTCGCATACAATTCAATAACGAAGGGTAAGTGACCAAATTTTAGATTAATTATTTGTATTAACTATTATTTATCTAGTTATCTACTCATATTTAACAAATAAATTCCAATTCTTCTTACTTTAACTAACCCTATTATACTATACTGCTAACTTGCCTTAACTATTACTAACCTAGTCACCTATACTCCTATTTAAGAAATAAATACCAATATTTCTTACTTTAACTAATCCATCCTATTATATGCCTACATTAGACAATATTAATTTAGAGTTTTCTTTTTTCCTACTGCAGGAATTGCAGGAATTACGGCTTAGGTCATATTACGTCGGAACAGGGAAGGTAAGTGATTGGTGACCAGGTTATCTCTTCATTCCCAGGTGACTTTGTGCCATAGATGTATCGGAAAGGGGAAGACATCGAAGAACGTTCCTGACGACCCAATCTTTATCGAGTAAGTAGAGCCTCTTACATGATCACCTAGAATATAAGTAAAGATGTTTGCAGAATCATTCTACAATAGGTCAGGAACACAAAAGAAGGACAATTAAAAGGCGAGGTAAGTCATACATATTTTCGCAAATATTTACTACTCCTTCTATCGTTTCAGGCCACCGCACCCATCTGGATCACACCGTAACATAGATTTTCGACAAATTGTATTATTTTACTACTATTTATTTATAATATGATTATATAAACATTGTCCATATAGATAGAGGATATTAACTCTTTGTCACAATTAATTATTTAACGACGGGAAGCCATTACCCAATTGATTCCGCAAGTAATTCTTAGTAAGCAGAACTACTTCTGACTTAGATTACCACCTGTGTAAAGAGTGCATTACTTTTGCATGGAGATGTCATAGGCGGTAGTTAATTGCCTCTATTTTCCATTACCCAGAACTAGTTCAGTTATTGATTATTTGGAAGTAGTTATTAAAGAAATCACTGTTAACTGATTTTTGCTTTAATTATTCAGAACAACTTATTAACAATTACAATAGAAAAAAAAATTCAATAGAAAAAAGGCATTACATTTTTACAGCAATGTCACAGACGATAGTGTTTTACTTCACTTTTCCACTAGATACCCTCACTACACAAGAACTCGTACGAGAATAACGTAGTACGGCCAGAAGACCCAAATTTTCACAAGAAAATACATGTTAAATCTCTTCTGAAAGAGATATGACATTACATGCTAGATTACCTTTTTTTAGAAGGTAATGAATTACAGAACTAGTTATTGTTACGGAAAACTTTGCATTGATTGTAACCATTTAATGAATTTTCCATTCATGATGGAAGTAGTTCCCTCCGGAGTTGATTACCGTTTTCGCTGCTGGGTAATACTTCCACAAACATTGATGTTTTAAAAGATCGGGTCAATTCATAAATATGTGCTTAGTAACAGAGACCTGGTATGACCATATATACATGATCTTAGGTAGAATATTTGGGATTCTTCGGCATTTCTAGACTTCATGTAGAAATTTGCCAGCAAACTTCCGCAAGCATCAAACGATAATAACTATTATGTCTTTGTTTGTCTTTTATTACTGCCTATACATTTACATGGATGCTGTGTCGACCGATAACCTTGAAAAGATTTTAAATTATTGGATTCCTTTTGTATTTCTATAGTTTTGTTTTGATCACTGTTTACCTTCTGAAGAAGCAATATTTGCATTTCGGAAAATGTGTCTTTACGTTGAAAATAATTAATTTGAATATTGCATCCTATTTGAAACAAAATATAAGATTCCTGCAATCTGTGCATGTACATAATCTCCTAATACCTAGATCTAAATATCTGCAATATATAACTTCATAACTTTGTATATGCAGCTAGTCTCTGGAATGATTTACTTACTGTATGTAAAACTGCAAATCCCCAAAGCTAATTTGAGAAGCCCTAAAGCACAGCTGTGAGATTGAGAATTCGCAAATACAATTATCGTTAGGAAAATTGCCACAACCGCTGGTACCCAGATATACCGCCGCGCCCGGTGCAGGATTTGAACCCCGGCCAACAGAGAAAGAAATCTACAGATGTGTGCCTCAGCCCGCTCGGCCATCGACGTACTGACCAAAAAAGGGTTAATCCATATTGATTGTAAATAAAGAATATTGCGACCAATAAAATTCGCTCTGATTTTTTCATGCTGAAACAAGTAATGGTTATTTTGGACTCCTGGTTGTAAATGAATCGGCTATAGCAGAATTAGGGAATATTGGGGATAAATTCCATAAGATCTATGGAATTAGTCGATTTCCTCAATTTGTTGTCGTCAGTTGTTTGAGTCATAGCTCAGCAATTTATATAATATACAGGGTGTCCCACTTAAAATGACCGATCGGGTGCTCAGTGATAGGTACCTATCTATCAATGAGACAAACAAAACATTCTATTGAATTTCACTGAACGTTCGCTTGGTCACTTTAACTTGGACACCCTGTATAAGTAGCGAACCTCCTCCACGCGTGAATAGATGATCGGTACGTTAAAGTAAATAGCCAAGCAACTTAAATAATGAGTCATGATGATCGCAATTAAACTAAAATCACTATTTATTGATATTGAAATGGTTTTTTAGTTCACCAGTTAATTGTGCTAACTCAACCTTTTCCAAACGCGAATCCTCCATTTTAAACTATGTTTTATTCAGTTATTACCAGAATAGTAGATCCAATTGGCCGTTCTAGTTTTGAGTCGTCCTTCAAGAACTCGTGTTTCCCCTTATTTTACTTTCTTAAAAATTTTATAACTTCTGAGTATTCAATTGCACATTGCACTTTTGTTTTCGTCACTATCAAAAATTAATTAATTATCAGACTAGGATGAAATGTTGCACATATGCTCTCAAAGTAAGCAGGTACGTAGTACAGTAAATAACTTCGACTTGCAGCATAGAAGTGGACGGAAAACTTATCGACCTTTCTCGGAAATGAAACTTTCCAGACCCAGAAACAGTTCAGCCATAGCCACAGCCTATACATAGGAATAGGATATATTGTTAACATTGCCCTTTGTTGATTACATAAGTAAGATGAAGTTGTGCCTGGTGTATTTATTTCTTTATCTCAGGTAAAAGGAAACGAATAGGACAAACTTTGTAATACTGTAATTTAAAGCGGAGCATTTAATCAACCCACACCTTTTCTAAACTCATATTTATCTGAAGAGCACAGCTTTAAAATGAAAAGTATGAGATTTTACCTTCAACTTTATACCGAATAATATTCTTCAAGAGGGAAAATCTTGATTTTAATGCGTCCTATAGATCTTCATAGTATTTGCCATGAAAACGTAATCACCCGGAATCGTTATTTGAGAAAAGCAACAACTTCAAACAGGAGGGCTCTGTTATCCTCTTATGTATTTTGGCCGGTGAGCAATGTTTTTTCACTTCCTGATGGCATACATCCATTATCAGCAAAATGACCAGTAAACGAGGAAAAAACATATCAGAGAGGAGACTAACAAGACACCTGACACGCCTAAAACAAGCCCATTGAGTAAATATTTGCCAAATACTGGATATGTGTGTGAATCACGTACTTAGATTGATTGTTTTATCATCACCGGACTTCTAAAGGTGTTTTTTTTCTTGTATCTAGTATAGATATATTGAAGATTTTTTTTAGAGAATATTTTCTTTGAGCTAACGGTAGACTTTGCACGTGGGCTTTAAAGAGCTTTGAGATGCTTTCAAATTTGTCTAATGAACAGAATTAATTGATGTAGGTGTATCACATTGCCTTGAAATCAAAACAAAACACGTGCCTGTGCTTTAACAGAAATTTATTCCAGATCCTAATGACTTCTGGTACTCTGGCACTCGACTGAAAGACTATACTCTCTAGTCCCTGGCATTGCAAATAAGGATGTGCGAGGACGGGGAAAGTGAATAATATAATATGTAAAATATTTAATAATTTGTCTAGTTTTGGATTTAGGATAAGAATAAGTGACTGTTTTTATTTTTTATGGCAGGTGTAGTAGATTAGAGTAGAAGCTTAGAATCATGCAGCAGATGGCAGCACAGTAGATTGGTTCTGTACTAGTCGTCAGGGAGACAGTTGTCAGTGGAAGGCGAGTGCATTTCGGCCGCCGTAAGATATTCGTAGACTATTTTCTAGTGTAGTCGGGTGATAAAGCCCATGTACGGAGTTGAATATAATTCGACGCTAGATACACGGTGTTACAATAGTTTGGACAGATGTTAAATGTGAACGGATCTTAAACGTCAATTGTTTTTTGAGGTTAGTTTTTTGTTTTGACATCTTCAGTCATTTACAAATTTACAAATTGAATCATGGAAAATTTGAGCATTGAACAACGTGTTAAAGTTATTGAAGCTTATTACGAAAATGGACGTTGAAACAAAAGTGCATTTCGCGCTTTTTGTGATCTTTTCAGCCCGCATAATCGACCAACTGAAAGTGCTACTGGCAAAACTGTGAAGAAATTCTAAGGTCTAATGAAAATTCAAGGACAATTGTCGAAACACCAATCCATCCACAAAAAGTCACTGTGTGGTTTGCATTCTTTGCTGGAGGAATCATTGGACCTTTGTTTTGAAAATGATGCTGGGAATTCGATCACATTGGATGGCGAGCACTACCGCGCAATGCTAAACAACTTTTTGTGGCCAATATTGGGAAATTATGACATCGATGATATGTGGTATCAACAAGATGGCGCTACATGCCACACAGTCCGCGAAACAATTACTCTCCTGTATGAGAAGTTTCCCGGGCGCATAATCTCCCGAAACAGTGAAGTCAATTGGCCACCGAGATTTTGCGATTTTATTTCGTTAGACTTCTTTCTTTGGGGCGATCTGAAGAGTAAAGTCTATGTCAACAAGCTAACCACCATCCAGCAACTCAAAGACGAGATTTCACGGCGCATTGATGAGATTGAGGAGCAATTATACCGAGATGTTATAAAAAATTTTGATATGCGGATCGACGTGTACAGCCGGAGCCATGGCGGACATTTGGTGAACATTATCTTTCACACTTAATTGTAATGGATCAAATAATATGTTTCATTAAAGAAATCTTAATTTTTGTACATCACTGATTTTTAATTAACGTTTAGCATCGATTCGTCTTATTGTAATGCCCTTTATCTGATATTTAAGGACGATTAGTCGAAGTTGTTGTTTCACTCTAAACATAGGCATCTTCTAATAGTACTTGCGATCTTCTTTAATTAAGGAGACACATTTTTGATTAATATTGGGTTCTTGAGTACTTTGTGTTGTTTTTATTGTCGAGAAATTTTCGGATTTTGTTAAAATTAGTAATGCCTGTATAAGATTTGACACGCGTGTTAGCGATTGTATTTTGGATGCCTCGTATGTAATGTATTTATGTTGGTGTGTTTGTTGAGGAGATTTTGAATTTTGAAACATAATAAAGGCATTGATTAGTATAAACTACGAAGTTCTTACCTTCGAAAAAGTATCTGAAATGTTTAATTTAATGAAAAATTGCCAGCACCTAGTTGAATACATTTGTTCTGTGGCTGTTAATCGTTTCGACAACAAACTGAAAGATTCCAATTTTTCCGCGTTGTGCTGTTGTATCTGTACTGAGGTATCTGTGCTGAGGTATCTGTCTTAATTTTGACTGTAGTTATAATTTTAATTTTTTCGGAATCAAAATTTTCGAACCAAGTAAACTTTTATCGTATTTTTATCCTTAACTTCAACATTTTGCTACATCGAACAGTAGTCCAGCCATGGAAAAAATGCGGTCATAAATATGTAATCTCTCATTTGATATTTTTTTATAGTGGTAAATGATTCATAAGCTTACCAAAAGACATATTATAGACAATTATACATAATTTATTACAGTTTATTACATATTTGTACACTATCGATACAAAAAACAACACAAATTTAAAATTAACAACGAAATATTAACTTAAAATATAAACTAAACTCGCAATAAATCTAAAACCTGTTTTGATAAAAGGTTTGTTTTCTTGCGAGGATATTTCCGAAGGCCTTCAATGAAGCGGTTCGAACTGTTTACTTTAAAAATTGTTCGACTCAAGTTATTCATTTTTTCTGAAATAAGCCTCTTCTTTCTTAAAAATATCAGAGTTTCTTTCAAAAATTGAAAACGAATCGGTCTGCAATATCTAGTGGAAGAGGGGCGAGCATATTTCCGCAAAAACGTACTATTTTCTCAATCTATATTGAGATCTAACCTAAGTGGGACATAAGATGTAAAAAATAAACTACCAAACTACCATCTGAAATGTTGTTTATATTGGATATGACCCGTGCTATCGTCAAAACCCCACTTCCCAATCAAAGTTAAATTACTCAAAGTATTACTGTTGTCAGAGATATATTATCTAAAACACTTTTTTGTGATTCAAGTATTATGGAACCGTATGGTTTTATAAGCTCTGCAATTCAACTTCTACAAATACTGTTACTGTTGGTAGTTTTGCAACTTGAAAGGTCATAATAACTGAACACCCACAATTACGTACTAAGCGTTAATTTTGAAAAATGTTTGGAGGCTATTCCCTAGGCTCTTTATCTGTTTTTTACATCTCGTGATGGTTTCCTCATCAGTAAATATAATTTGTGAATTAAATTTCGTACCTTTATTTTGGCGACCCAATAACTATTCGTAATAATTTTCTGCTTCTATAATATCTTGATCAGCTATAGGCATTTACGCGTAGATTTGCATTGTCTACACTCCGGGGTAGACAATGAGTAGACAATGTAGATAATGCATAGTTTACGTAGACAATGTAGACTTTTGGTAGACAATGTAAACTTTTGGTAGATACGTTGTGGAAATAAAAGTGTTAAAAAAAGGCAAAAAAAACGAAAAAGACTAATTTGGGGTGAAGCGGAAGAAAGAGATCTTAGCGAAGCGCCCAGAGATTGCAAGAAGATCAAGAAGACAGTGGAAAATTGCCGTCGGGAAAGTTATGCGGGAAGGAAGGTAGCCAGTAAAGAATAAGGAATTTAAGGAGGAAAGGATATAGTGTACAAAGGGTTAAGCCGAGGAAGTGTAAGGAGTCTGGGACTCGACAAAGGAGGAGGAATAGAAAGGCAAGGAAAGGGTATTGGACTCCGGGAACCCGTATTTGTAGCAGAGGAAACTTATTTTTTTTGCTATCCTTTTTGTTTGTAAATAATGCTTTTTGAGTGAATTTGTCCTGTTTTTTTGGTTAAGGATACATAAAAGTGTACAAGATTGAATAAATGTTTTCATTTGGAGTGAAGTTCGGGGATGTTTAATTGCGATACCACAAGCAAAGATCGAATTTTGGTGTTGTGCAAAGAAAACACGGTTCGTGGTTCTCCTTAAACTGCGTGGCGCCCAAAGGTAACGACACAGGTGAAGGCTCTAAAGTTTCGCGGATACCTAGCCCTTCTCCAACGCTGGTCGGGAAATATCTGCACATCTTAGAGTGCACGTAACAAAATATAACTGAAAAATTCTGCATAAAAAATGACTTAAAAACTCGATTACAAGAAGTAATTTTATTGAATACATAAATGCGAAATTTTGTACCTGGGAAAAACATTTGTGTTGACGAATCTGCTATGAAATTTAAAGGACGAATTTGTTTTATTACCTGCCAAATCAGAAGAAACCCACAAAATGGGACATACAAATTTAAGTGTTAGCAGACTCCGGAACGGGCTACATATACAATATCATTCCGTATTACAGAGGTATAACTTCCGAAAGTCTTGATAGACCAGATTACCTGTAAGCATAAGAATTCCGTTGCATCTTTTTCAGAAATTAATAGATAACAGGAAGTATAGCTTTGTTATCTTGGAAGGATAAAAGGGTTTTAACTCTTTTGAGTACTTGGAATGATGTTGATCCACAAAGAGATATTCACGAGGTGGATCAGAAGTAATAATCACGAAACCTAACATGGTCCTCAACTATACAGCTTCCATGGGTGGAGTAAATCGTGCTGATCAATACGCCTCAACTTACTGCTTCTTACGAAAGTTGATCAAGTGGTGGAGAAAATTATTTTTTGGGAGATGGAAACATTTGTAATTAATGCATATATCCTTTATAAAACTATAAAAAAAGGGGAAAAACCTCTGACACACTTGGAATTTATTCGTTGACCAACTAGTAGACAGTTTTCGGGTGGAACGTAAGGGAACGTCTACAAATGTTTCAGAAGAGAGATTAAATGGAAAACTTCATGTAATATGAAGAGGTAAAAAGGACTGTGAAGTGTGTTCTAGACGGAAAGGTAATTCTGGTTGCGTCTACCAGACGAGCATTGGGACATTTGTCCGGACAAGCCAAGGATGCATTTCGGAAATTGTTCCTATTGCAAACTATTCTAACTAAATAAATAAATTTGTACTAAAATCAACAGTTTTTTTTTTAAATAAAACTGAAGCTTCATTGTTATATGCTTTAATTCAAAAATTTCTCCGAGTTCCTGCATTCTCGTAGTGCAAAGGACAACAGACCTTAAAATTGTCCTTAAAACGCAGACGTTTGCTATGCAGCCATTATAATGGTGATGGGAATTTAATGAATCAGTCCAGAAACAAGTGCACTCTGAAGACACTATGTAAATGTGTTGCAGAAGTTAGGCAATGTTATTAGAATCAAGCACTCCTGTATACAGGATGAAAGCCATTTTGACCGAGTATGACTTTCAAGGAAGATCGGAAGAG
>QYTT01085547.1:0-15206 GCA_006980735.1 Dasypogon diadema | reverse complement strand
GCATGTTTACAGATTTTCTCCTCTATTGGCGTGGATTCAAATCCTGCACAGGCTGCGGCGATTTGCCTGGAGTGCGTTCCAAAACGTAGCTGCAGTTGTACAAAAGCTATGTCATAATTCTGTCAAGTCAACTGCAACCGCTCGTAGTTTTGGAACGATTGATGTTACATTGTGGGAGAAATTAAAAGTTAATACCGTCTTCCACTTATATATTTATGCACCAATCCCCAATTTCCTTCACTATTCCCACAACTTTTTCCTCCATTTCTCGATTACAAACACAAAAAACACCGCTCAACTAGACAGCTGTCAGTAAAGTGTGAGTATAGCTCTCTTAGAGCGTGCTTAAGAGCAGGTGCCAAAATAGTTGACGATTGTAGCCAACTTCAGCTGTTTTGGAACGAAGTAAGTGCCATACTACATTTGTCATTCTTCACCGCTGTTTGTGGGAGAGATGCTATGCGGGGTGAATGGCATTTTCAACGCATCACTGGTTTATTCATCGTCGTTAAATCACGCACACATTGAAAAGAAATTTCCCTGGGAACTATCATTTGAGATTTAACAGCCAAGCAGTAAACTTGTGAAATAGAAAATAATAAAAGGTTATCTTTTCTGTGGTGAAAATGGCGAAGTGGAATAAGGAATCCACTTTAATTTTAATTGAGTTATATGAACAAAATAGAATTTTATATGATTCTAATAGTGCGGACTAAAAAATATAACTAAACGTGATAAAGGATAGTTAAATATTTTAAAAGAAATTGTGTTACTGAAAAAGGGCGCTAATATAAGTGATATTAAAGCGAAAATTAGAACTTTAAGAAACCAATTTTCAAAGGAAACTGTCAAAATCCGTAACTCGAAAAAAAGTGGAGCCGGAGCGGATGATATACATCAGCCCAAGCTTTGGTGTTATGAACAATTAAAACTTTCGGAGAAATATACAGAAGGAGCGCCTGACGATTCAAAAACTCCTTTTAATGTAATGAAATTTGTACTCTTAAACATTTACAGATGACATTCGGCAGTGATGAATATTCCCGTGGGAGCGTTCAAGCGCAGGTAAACATGCTTGTGTAAAGATATGAAAATGTATTAATTAATGCAGCTATGTTTATTAGAAAAGTGCTACGATGTCGAAGGCGTATTTAAGGCAAAAAGCAATAGATGCTATTGCATTGGCAGAAAATATGGCAGAAATGCAGAAACAGCAAAATTCCAACAGAGAACATGACTTCTGCTGTTTTTTTGCTACAGAGCTAAGAAAAATATCCATAGAAGACATTTATGAAGAAGCGCAATACAAGATTCTTGATGTTGTGAGGGATGCTATTCAGCGAAACAAGGCAGAAATAAATCGTCAAGCTACAATTGGTGGAACAAAAAAGGAAGTATACTCGGTCTACGTCATCCAGCACCTCTAGCTCTGGCACTGGTCATCAAATTCTGTAGAAACACAACAAGCTTTAACAATAATCTTTACTTTTTCTGCACTTAAATTTATTGATGTTTGAAAAATACCGAATCGATTGTAGAGCATTCTAAAACTATGCTCTATACATTGGTGGGCATGACTTAAACACAAGTTGAATATTTTTTGGGACAGTTCTTTTGTAGAAAATGGATATGGCTTTATTAAATGCTCCTGAAGAAGAAATGCGTCATCAGCGTTAATCACATGTGGAAGCATTATGTTTTCGCCAATGAGAGCATCTTCTGGGAGGAAATCTTTTACGTTGTTTAAAGCTTGCATGAAATTAGACCTACTGAAGACACCGCCATCGCTTATTCGTCCATTGCAACCTACATCTATAAAAGTGAATATGTAATGAATATCTGAAAGTGCCAGGAGAACAATGCTATCGTATCCTTTATAATTTCGATACATTGAGCCGTCCTTTTTGGGTGCCTTAAACTTCACATGCTTTCCGTCTAGTGCACCCAAACATAAACGAAACTGCCAACGTAAAGCGAATCCATCTGCTATCTTCCTCTAATCTTCTTTATTTTCAGGGAACTATCATAAAATAATTGAGAGAAAATTACTAGAGCACTAAATACCTTTTAGTTGTTACCTTTAAAAATCTGCTTTGCATGTTTTTATAAATAAAAACAAACGTCTATTACTGCACTGCTAATAAAAGAATCTGATAATTTTGTTTGGTACTCTAAGCTTTTAAATGATTCTCCAGTTGCCAGAAATCGCAAAGTCACTGTAAGTTTCTCTTCCATTGGTATGCCAGATCTTGAAACGGTGTCAGCTTTTTGGACTTCTGTGCGGATATATTCCATTATCTCTTTGAAGCATGTTTCATTCACTCGAAGATAATTTCGATATGAATTTTCATCGCTGATTTTTAATTCTTTTGTTAACAAATTGAAGCTGCCCTTTTCAAATCGGCTTTTTCTCCAATCCTTTACCCAAATTCTTTTTGTTTCCTGATCATTTTCTTCTTCATTGCCTAAATCAACAAGCAAGTATGCAGCTGCGCTAGCCCATTATTATAGTATTTTTATTATTTTCCATTTTATTAATTTTGTAATGAGTGCCTATGAACAGGTTTCGATGAATAGAGTTGTGTAAAACTTGTGGTGGTACAACCTCCTCCTGCCTCCTATCTAGAATTTTCACTTTTTCAACGGACTCACTAATATGGATACTCATAAAAATGTCTCGGTGAGTTGTCTATGGATTCAAGTTGCCAGTATCCACTTTCAGCATAAGAAGGGTGGTCATTTTAGTACCAAAAAGGACGAAAAAGGTTCTCTTCAGGAGATGTAAGTTCTCCAAGTCAGGGGTTCGAAAATATGGTCACTTTTTACCACCAGGGGGAATAAAGTTCTTTTCAGGACTAATAAGGACGAAGAAATTGTTAATCAGAAAACGCAAGTTTTGTATAGGTCAGAAATTCGAAATCATAGCCCTTTCCACCGCCAGCACGAGGAAGATTCTTTTCAGAAGCAAAAAGGAGGAAAAAGGTGCAAAGGTGCTATTCAGAAAATACAAAATTTCATGGTCAGAAGTTCGAAAACCTGGCCATTTTTCACTTACATAACGAGGAAGGTCCTTTTCGGGACCAAAGAGGACGTCAAGTGTGCCATCCTAGAAATGCAAGTTTTCCAAGTTAGGAGTACGAAAATACAGTCAGTTGCGAAAATGGGAGTGTAAATGACTTCCCAAGTTTGGAATCCTGGATTTCCTGAAAAGAAGCTTTTTCGTGCTTTCTGGCTGCAAAAAGGATCTTCCTCGTCCTGAAAGTGATAAATGACAGAGACAATCACCATCTGAGTAAAAAATCGGGGATTTCCTTAGAAGAAATTTATTTTTCCTTTTTGGTCTTTCCTCGTAAGAAATATCAGTGACAATTACCTCCTGAGTGCGCAATCTTGCAATTTCTTGAAAATAAGATTTTTTAATCTTTTCGGTCCGAAAAGATTCAAGAGTAAATATGAAAAATTAGATTTCTCGAACATCTTTGTGATGGTCACTTATACTATAATCAAATCTTTGTTCTGGATATGTAAATTACACCTCAAATTTCAAGTCTACTCCCTTAAACGTTTTCATAGATAGGATAAGGAGACGAGTAACAAGGGGTGAAAAGGGTAGCGGGGAAGCAAATAAACAAAATTCTTACCGATTTATCCCATTACGTCGAACTTTACAATCAAGATCAAAATATTTCGCTTTTTTGGGATAGAAATCTTCTTGGGAGCGAAATATACGTAAATATCCTTCAATGATTTCTATCTTTTTGAGATCGTTATATTCATCGAGGAATGCTTTAATCCAAAAGAGATATAATTAAGGGATGAAAAAATATTTTGTTCGCAGAAAGACGATCAGTTGAAGATGAGATGTCGAAAAAATATATCGTTCCGAAGCCCTGGCTATAAGTCGTGGACTGATTTTATTTTTAGGAATTCGGTCAAATACGAAAACTGAGTAGACACAAGAATAAATTTTTAGCCAAATGAAATTTAGTATTTACGAAGGCTAACAAAACATTCTATGATGAGGTCCTTTTCCGGCCCTAAGAACTATTGAAAAACTGAACACATTGTATGCGGGACACGTAAAAATACGCTTTTGCGTATACCGTTGATTGCGAGCGGAAAGGCACGAATACGAGTTGGTATGTGTACCACTTTATGGTTCGAAATTATCGAGACGAGTTCGTAGTGAGAAACTAAAAAAATCAAAAAATTAGCTGTCAATTCCGAACCACAAAATGTCACACAGTGGGCATTGCATGAATGTAACGTTACTTGTCTTTTTTTTAAATTTTGAAAAAATATATAACTTCAATGAATCCTTATTCCGTATTGATTATACTTTCCACATGAATGCAGGAAAAATATGAACTTTAAAAGTAAAATAACGTTTGATGTAGACAGAAGTGAACAGCACATTTCTATGAATTACAAAAATATAAAATCACCTAAATACGCAAAAAGGTTTTATTAAATTGTGTGCCGCTTAGTTCATATTTGCATATTTAGTACATTAATTTAAAAAAATAGTTTGAAAACTATGGGCGTTTACGCGTAGATTTGTATTGTTTACATTCTGGTGTAAAAAATGCGTAAAATGTAAACAATGTATAATTTATGTAGGGAATGTAAACATGGCTGGATTTATGTGCCTGCTCTGTACCGCACCTGAGGTTTTTCTGCACATCAGCATTTAAAGGAGATTTACTACATTATTTACTTTATTTTTATTGAATGTCTCTATCAAAAGAGCACTAAACTTCCTAACCTATTAAAGAAATTGTTTTTAAAAGAGGTATTTAAGTTGTTGTAGGTGAGGTACTTATAATTTATCACCACGCGTTAGAAAGTAAAAGAAAATATTAGTCGTACGACTCCAGTTACCCAACATATACAAAGACATCTTGAGAACAATGAGTATGCATCCGTAGAAAACAAAAGCGTTATGTAAGCTTTAGTATATGCTGTCTGTAATTATGTAGTCTATGACACAGGACTTAGAAGTTTCTCTAATCAGTGTTCAATATAGAAATGTAACAAAAAAAGAAGACATGCATACTTGAGATTTTCTACTTGGATTTTCTACGTGACTTTCAACATGTGTCACATACACATACAATATGAAAAACATAGTCATGGACATGAAAATTTAAGTGAATGTGGTCAAATATTTAAAATATTTTTCTCATTGTTTCTTTTAATAAACATTTATAACTAGTACTGAGTAACAAGGGAATATTAGAAATTTATCAAATCTGCAGGTGAATAAATCAATTTAAAAAAAATTTTTTAACTTAATGATTTTCTTTTAAAAGCAAATTGTACTCAAAAGTAGAAAATAGGGTTTTTCGGTGATTATGTTGATCAGAATAATTTTCAATATTTGTAAAAAGAAAACCATTGAGCGCTCATAACATACTTGGTCTAATCATTTTGATTTACGTTTATATTTTTACCTTTATTACTTAATCCTCACAGTACACCTATGGAGCTGAGCTTTTATAGTGTCATCCAAGGCACTCATTGCAAGTGTTTCCATTTCTTTGCGCATAAGTAAATCCTATTAGAATTCTTCACCTAAACTTTCACCATTTTTTTCATAGTCAACTGAGTATATATTTTTACAATGTGTTGAATTACACTTATATTCATTTGCTTAAGTAATATTATGACTAAACATATTAACAACCAACATTCTGGTGAAATATATTATGTATTGTATTGTGACATAATAGCAACCGCTATAGTATAGTTCTCATAAACCGGATGATTTTCATTTTACAAATGTTGAAAATTATTATGATCAGCTTATACTCACCGAAAAAACCAACATTCTTTCCAAGAAGGGAGGTAACAATTAGTTCAGAGCAGGTACCAAGTGAGAAATTAAATACCCTACATGCTACCCTATATCTTCTATAGGCTATGAAATAACAAGTCATATACCAAAATAAAGAGGAAGTTTAGCGGAATTTAAATAATAAGTCAAAATGGTAGGTCGATGGGACATTTTGGCGGGAAAACCCCAAAAATTTGAAAAAATAACTGGAAATTTGATCAATTTTTGAACTGTAAGGATTTATATCTCCCGATCAGAGAGGGAACAGAAGTGTTTGTAGGCTCGTTGGAATAGGTGAAGGGTTCTCTGTAGAACGGCATTTAAATATTGGTCATGTGACTCTCGCTAAAAAAGTTACAGGGTATTCAGTGAAGCTAGTACGTGAATACAGAAATCTCCCTCTCCCTCCCAAACGAAGCATTTCCGACCTCCCCGCCACCCCTCCTCCCATATAATTTTTTGTTTATCTTGACATTCCCTATCATTTGCCAACGTATAGCCGTTTTAAGACCAAGTACCCTGTGTATTATATAGTATATATTAATATGGCTTAATATGGCTCATCGCAAAACCCCCGTGATATATACTTTATAAGCCATGAAGCAGAAATTCTCTATGTGAAGGTAGGGTCCCTCGAATTCACTCAAATTACATTGGTTCTTATGGACCACACGATAAAATTTTTTGTTCATCACCTGGTGGTGTCTAAACTATCCATTCTATGGCAAAATTATCTTCTAAGCAATTAAAGCTCGGTTCTTTGCCTTTCTGATGATATCAAATTTAATATGTCTTACCTAATAAAATTACATAAAATTTTCAGTCCAAACGGAACTCTAACCATTTTTCGCTTATATACCAGCGGCAGCCAGCAGAAAGCGTAACAGAGTTTATTTTGGATGCAAAAATGTGCATAATAACGACTTATATACTATAATTATTTTTACACCAATAGGAAGTAGATATATTAGACTTAAAATTTCTAGAAGACTATTTTTAAGTAGTTAGAATAGTTGCGGAGCTACGCCATTTTCAACTAAAAAGATTCCTGTTCTCCCATAAGAATTAATGCAATTTGATCTGAATTTAGAGCCTACACCCCCTAGTAATTGTCTGCGTTATTTTCTCTGGTTGACGGCTTGTAGAAGTATACACTAGCTAGAAAAAGTCTGCGTACATCCAGTAATCTGAAAATACTTTTTAAGAAAATTCAGGCTAATTGCGGATTTTGTAATAAAATTTATTTTCTATATATTCTCTGTATATTTACAGTTGAGGAAATGTTAACATAACATGCTCTGAGTGAATGCAAAATGTAAAATAAAAATCAGAAGCAACAAAAGTCATGAAAATTCGGTAGAAAAAGTCTGCGTACAGTAAAGTTAAAACTACAAATAATATTAATTAACTTAAGTTTTAATAACTAGTTGCACATCCTTTTCTTTTGAGGACCTTCTGCAATCTCTTCTGCCTAGAATCCGCAAGTTTTGAGATTTTCTGAGCACTGATGTTTCATTCTATAATTGCTGCGGAACTCTTTTCAACACATTCTTCAAAATACTGTGATATTGACGAATTCTTCGTTCTAGTAGATTCCATAAATATCCTGGAGAATTGCGATGGTGCATGCAACTATTTTGCGACATTATAAGGCAACCATAACCTCACAATATCCAATGTGTTCTTGGAGTCATTATCGTGCACAAAGTAGTATTCATCACCTAATTCAAATTTTTCAGCACTTGATTTTAAATTCCACTTTAAAATATGTGGGTAGTCATATCAGTTCAGGGTAGATACGATGAACTCCAATTTTCTTACACCACTACTTGCTTTACACCCAGATTACACCAGATTTACACCATTACTTCACCACCACCATATTTCAGAGTATCAGATTATTTTTTTATTCGATGCTGTGCCTGATTTTCTCCAGACGATTTTCTGCGCAAAAATACAAAATTTACTTCTCATTCGAAAAAATGACTTTCTCCTAGAATTTATTTGGCCTACTAATGTATTTGTTTGTGAAGATAGTTTGACTTCGGCGACTGATTCTTCAAATAGAGTTCTTCTTGCGTGCGATATGCCCGTGTATCGCGGCCTTTTCTGAATTTTTCGAGTGGTATCGGTACAAATGTTTCTTTCTAAACTTGAGTTTGATGCTTTTAGTGACTGGTTCTGCTGTTGTTCGGGGATTTTTTTCACTGCATTTATAATAATACGTTTTTCGTTTGGGGTCGACATTGAGGAACGACCAGAATGCAGTTTTGAGGTGTTAAAACCCGTCTTTTAAAACTTTTCACAGCCCATTGTAAAGATGAATGTCCTCTTCCCACAATATTGCCAATTTCCCGAAAACTTTTTCCTTTTTTCCGTAGTTCTATAATGCGTTTATGCTCGCATACATTAATTTCTTGCCTTCGACTCCATGCCATCTAGTGCACTAATAATACCACTCTGATGTGTAATTTTCACATATGTTACATTAACTGCACTATCATAGGACGTACTAGTTTAATTAAAAGATGTGAACGAGCAAGAATTCTCCTGAAATTTTTACTACATTTTTGGGAAAAAACACAATTTTGGAAGTGTACGCAGATTTTTTCTACTGAATTTTCGTGATATTTTTTGCTTCTGATTTTTTTTTCTATATTTTTCATTTGTTCGAAATATATTTTGTTAGCATTTCCCAAAATCTAAATGCACAAAGGATGTATGGACAATAAATTTCATTACAACACAAACAACTAACGTGAATTTATCTAAAATCTAGTTCTAGATTACTTGGTGTACGCAGATTTGTTCTAGCTGGTGTATATCCCGGGGGTTTTGCTCATCGACAAGTATTCATGTCACACGTTCAAGTCAAAGTACTCTGCAATGGGATTCACCGCCATACACATGCGGTTAATAGGTTCACGCCTACCTTAACTAGTTATAGAGGAGTTAATATGGAGAAGAGGGACACCCCTCAGGTTGTGAGTATTAGCCCTGAAGGATACTCTACCCCGGACCGGAGCTCCAAGAGCTGGTGAATGAAAAATTATGTCGGCAACTCTGCGTGGCTTCTCCAGAGAGGCCAGGCCAATGATATTTAGCCGCTCGTGATAACCTGTGAATTTTTACAATTTTACCAGTGTCTGTACATCGTCTACAATTTTAATGATGGTAATATTATTGGATATATGTGGTGCTTTTTTCTGAGTGTACTCTGTGATGAAGCAAAACTCTTTTGAATGGCAAATAATCCCTTCATACTTTACCGATGCTGAGACAGAAAGATTTGAAAATTTTGGCAACATATCGCAAAAAAACTATTTCGAAAATGAAACACTTTTTTCGAATTTAAGTGAATTAGCGCGCTGCGCACTTATATATACGCTGACGCGGGAAGAATATTCAGTATTATAACTGATGTGAAGAATAAAAAAAGAAATAGTTTAGGTAATGACTTTTTGAATGCTGTTTGTGTTTTTCGTTCGGCGCTTTCAGCTAGAAATTAGACCTGTGTAAGTTTTAAAGTGCAAGAACCACATTTTAAATATTTTGGGAAGGAAATGTATAAACAACCTAAACTTTAGTTTCATGCTTCTTATTATTATTTTTAGTCCTTAAATTTAAAGCTGAAAGTTTCTGTAATTCCGTATACAGTTTATGTTAACTACATTTTAAGAGATCTTTTACTTTGTTAAGTTTGATCTATATTTTATTGTTTATTTTTAAATTTTTCTATTTCATTGACATTTTAATCAAGGAAAATTTGAGAGAGAAATCGAGGGAAACTAAGACATGGGTTGAGGGAGAAATGGAATTTTTGAATCTACCCTGTGGGAAAAATCAATTTTAGACGAGCTCAGCACTACGGGATCGTTCCAAGGCAGATCTCTGAGTGCAAATCGACTCGATGCCGTCGACGTGCACGGCATAGAATGGATTCCGTGTCTGAGTTGTGTGCTCAAGCAGTGGGAAATGAAATCGAGCTTTGAGTCTCACGCCAAAGTCGATAACAGACTGCACGCGAGGGATGCTGGCCGTGGTAAATGTGTAGTCATAGCTGATAGTATCACGCCTCCTAAAGAATGACATAACCTCGCAGTTACTTATATTGAGCTTCAAGTTATTGTGGCTACACCAAGAATGTAAAACATTCAAGTCCTCCTGAAGAGAAACGCAGTCATCAATATCATTGATGAAAGAGAACATTGTCGTGTCGTCAGCATAAATTAGTACGTTAGAATGCTTCAAAAGATGCACGACATCATCAATAGAATGGGCAAAAATAAGAGGACCGAGATGACAACCCTGGGGCACCCCAGACGCAGCCTCTACCTGATATGACCTATCAGACAGACAGGAAAATAAGGTTGGAAACCCCAGTTTTTGTAATTTAAGTAAAATGACAGAATGCGGCAATCTGTCGAAGGCCTTACTGAAGTCAGTTTCTAAATTATTTTCAAAATTAAACTATAAAACTCACCTGTAAAATGATTTTCCACGTTGCCGGGAAGAATTACTCGTACAATTTGGCAAAGCACACTTCACAGTCAAATTTAGTGAGCTTAATAACAAAAACCCTCATTGAACACGAACTTTTCCACAACTGCACACTGTTGATACCTGAACTCAACTGAACTGCTGCCAGAAATTGCAAAAAATACGCAAGCAGGTAGGTTCAGTTGTCAAAGTTTTTTTCATTAGTCCCATTTTGCCTTTCCTCTGCCCCGCTATAAAAGCCATGCTTACGTACAGTGATTTTATACGACATAGCCGGTCCTGTTAGTTATATAGTCCCAGAGTGAGCGTAGCAGAACCCTTTTTTGTCAAGGATTTATATTTTTCGATTCTATCTTTATTTTTAGTTTTAAATTATTGAATTTTATTGGAATTTATTTTTAATTTTATTTTGTTGGAATTTTTTACAATTTTATATTGAATTTGAATTGTTGTTCATTAGTTTTAAGTTTATTTGAATTTTATTTAAAACGCTATTTTACTTACTTTTAAATAACATTTTTTAAACCGGTTTACTGGTCTTGTCATTTGAACCGGCACTCCTCATTTCGATTGAGCCTTATATAGGCCCAAAAAATGTCAGAGTGCCTTGCAATTTATCACAAAAAACAAGTTCAATTTTTATATTTAACTCAATATATTTATACTACCAAAATTAACTTCATAAACTCTAAAGTGCATTATAACTCTAAGTGATTTGTTAAATATGTTCATAACATGTAAAACGCAGCTAATTATTACAACAACAAATAAAAACCATTTCATAACACGTTCATAACAAATGTAGCAAAGCTATAGCATGTCTTTATGATCTGAAAGGATAATAAAAATATATTTGAGCTCTCAGCTTCTATGGTACTTTGTACAGAACACTTACCACAGCAAAGGTACCCAAAGAAAGCTGTCCAAATCCTTTGATAGAAATTCCGCTGCACTTCTGAGCATTCATCAGAATTAGTAGGACTGCTTTTTGGTTTGATATTTCTGTCAGCTCATACCACTTACTGTTATAGACAGTCTGGAAAAACTCTTCACTTTTAGAGATAACCATTTGCCCGAAAATTGAATACAGCAGCATTTGAGTGACCATGACCGTCAAGCCGAAGTAGGCAATTAAGCGATTATTCTGGAAAATTTGGTGGAATTATTTTCCATAATTGTGTTTATACGCAAGGTTTACAAAAAGTATGCGACCAAAGAAATTTGAGTATCTACTAACATTTATTTTTTCTATAATATTCTCCTAGCTTCCAGACAATTGCACAATGTATAGACTACAATTTTAACATAAGGAATTTTGATTAATGGGGAAATAGGGACCTACTTCAACCTAACAAATGTTGCAAGTATATCCACAATTTTTATTGTGTGCTTTCAAAGCAGAACCATTGTCTGAAGCATTAGTATCCAAATACTACCATGCTCCTTGCTGAAATTGATTACGTGCATAGAACATAGAACAGTAGATGTTCAAAGCTACATCTCTCCTAGTTTAGTCTATGATTCTACAATCCTGCATTTGGGTAAGTTTCGTTTATATTAAATATCATATTTGACTGTGTACACACGACAAATTTGATAAATACCAAACAGTAAATGAATTTTGCAAAAAAGGTTAGATTCATAAAGAGAATATGATTATTGACATCGATGCTTTAAATATGAAGATTCAAGTAATAAACCTTAGAAACTTTCCCTCGCCCTCCGATACAGACCAGCTAAGACAGATCTTGGCAGAGGGAACAAAAAGAACCAGAAGGCAGAGGTCTTTAACAGCTTTGGGCTTTATATATATTAAAGTCGATATGATTCGCTCTGCCCTAATCTAGTCATATGGGTCAGGGACTGATTTAAATGAGTACGAGAAATTGAGGAGGTCGTCGTCTACAAAGCCGTGAAAAGACGAAAAGGAATGGAGGACTATGCAGAACCTTGCGGTACGCCAACATTAAAGTTATAACAACTAAAGATAATGCAACTTAAAGAAACACAGACTAAGCGATCGGAAAATATATCCCCCATTCAAATCAGAAAAGAACAGTCAAGATCAAATTCTAGACGTTTATCTAAAAGTGCAGGTTGTCAGATTTTGTCAAACACTCTCCATATATCTCCTGACTCGCCAAAATTACGTAGACTGCTTTGGGAACATTATCAATTACCAGCTAAGCTCCCGGCGCAGAAACTATGTTGGCAATCACGAATTAGATGATTAGTTTCAAGATATTTAATCAATTACGTCAGAATTGAAGTGATTGCTAGTTGCCTATAATTGGAGCGATCGCTTGCCTCTCCCTTTTTGGTAATTTTCATGATAGAAAAGTATCTTTTAAATAGGATAAGGCTCTACTATATCAATGGAATTCCACATATTGCGAAACTCGGTGTATATCTCTCAAAAAGTCGATTCCTTGATTCCTATAGTCTTCTATGCATTAAGAGTATTAAATGGCTAAATATTTTTATACCTATGATGAATAAAAGCATACCTACATACATCCCAAGAATTGTTTGCGTCATTAATTTGACATCTTGTTCGGAAAAAGCATTGATATCAAGGAATACTGCTAAGAGCAGCGTGGCCAATTGAGGCGATTTTCAGAAACTCCTTTATGGAATTTCTTGCAGTTTGTAATGTTTTTTCAAAATTTTCAACAGAGCTTATTTTAGTGATTGATTAATAAAAGTAAGCTTAGTTGGGAATTTTGAAAAACATGTCGAGAAAAACAATAAAAAAAACATTCCGAAAATCGGTTAAATTGGCCACGCTGGCTAACAGAGCTTATTATGATTAATTGGTGGCCGCAAATAACTCAAAAGAACTCTGGTCGCAATTACGAAGAAATGGAATTAAAAATAACACAAATATTGATATTTCTTTGGAAACCTTAAATGATTATTTTGCATTATCTGCTGCTAACAATTTATTTCCTTCCTATGCTAGGCGGAGGATATCTCTTGTTCCGAGAAATCCTTCTCTAAATGAACGAGAAGCTACACACGAGAAATGCTGGTTGCTTTCCATTTAGTAAAATCTGAAGCTATAGGATTCGATAATATTGATGAAAAGTTTCTTAAGTTGATGATCAGATGATGCCACATTCTGTGCTATATATTTTTAACATAATACATTCTATCTTGGCACCATCCGCCCCTCTCCCCTCCATATGGAAGATCTCGAAAGTTATTCCAATTCCTAAAATGCTTTCGCCTGCTGAGCCTTCCGATTTCAGACCTATAAGTATACTACTTTTCAATTCAAAAATTTCGGAAAGATTGATGTTTGATCAAATTTATGACTTTCCAGACTCAGTCTTTTATTTACTGATCAGTCCGGTATTCGGAAAAAACATAGTATGCTCTCAGCTCTAAAAATTAATGATGATATTAGAATTAATCTTGACACTGATAAAGTTTCTGGGCTTGTGTTATTGGATTGTTCGAAGGCATTTGATTCTGTTGTTGAGGAAGCTAGGCGTTCAATTTAGCTTTTCCAGTAGTTCTGTCACGCTAATAAGTAACTACATTAATGATAGTTTTCAGCGCGTTGTCACTAAGAATGGTAGTTCTGGCTTGGTGGAAAGAGATCTGGGGTCCTGTTTTTATTATGATATGGAATGGGTTCGGAGTAATGGCTTCAGGAAGATCTGTGGGATTTTTCGACAATGGTGGAGAACATAGCATGACCTTTCTGTGAGAATCAGGAAATATTTAGTGGTTACTGGCATCATGCCACTTACAAATTATTGCGGCGTTTTGTACAGTTGTATGAGTGCTACCGACTTCTCGAAATTAAAGTACGCACTTAATGCATGCATACGATTCGTATTTCGCTTGCGACGCTTTGACCACATATTTCCCCTCGTTGATCGAATATTGGGAATGTTTTAAGTTTCCAAAGTGCCTTGTTTTTTATTTTTTCACTCACTTTCGTTTAAATATTGTTGTTATTACTACTATTGTTTTGTTATTGATATTTATTTATTAACTTCCCATTCGGATGTTATTATAATGGGTCCGATTTTTCGAATTGAAAATTCCGACATATCTCCGTGAGGACCCTAGAGTCCGAATCCATCGTTTTTAGAGAGATGTCTGTCAGCTTCATGCTGATTCTGACCAAGTCCACGATTCATCTCTATCGCTTGAGACAGACACAGTACACGAGCACACAGAGGTCCTTAAGTCTTTTTTCGTTGCCAGGTTGCAGAGCCGCTTGCGTCTCGAATTCCTTGCACCGAGCAGGTCACATTCACGCGCGCATCCTGCACAGCGGCGGCCATTCACGTGGCCGCCGCTGTGCAGGATGGTAGACTGGCCTTTCACTGATAGTGCAGGCAGGGTGGTCCCGTGGGACTCTATTCCTTCATTCAAAATTTATTGTTCGTTTTAGGTTATTTCTAACGTTGGCAATTTTAAATTCAAATTTTTTCGGGCTCTTGTTGGAGCTCCCACTTGCCTGGGACATTTTTACTTTTGGCGTTTAATATTTTATTTCAAAATTCTTGTGAAAATTTTACTTTTCACCATTTTTAGCTTTTGGACCTTTTTTTTGAAACTTTTTAGGAATATCTTATTATAGAATCACTAGCTTTTGCCCGCGACTTCGTCCGCGTGAAATAGTTACTTTTGGCAGCCATTTTTATTTTTAGGATACTAATGTTCCAAATAATACAAATACAAACTAACTGCAAACTTTATTGTAAATATATTATTTTAACACATTTTTATAAACTACGTTTTTTGTTTTTCCATCCTTCGCAGGTTTTGAAAATCGATTATAGTTGCTATAAGCGAGTTTCATGTTTTCGTAACTTGACTTAAGCTGAATTTGGTTTCTGAAAGTCAATTT
>QYTT01085546.1:14129-33798 GCA_006980735.1 Dasypogon diadema | reverse complement strand
CAATAATTCAAATGATAATTAAAGAAGGATGTTGTGGAGTTAAATTAAAAAAAGGTCCTTTTGTGAAAAAGGTTTGTGTATTTCACATCTGCATCAATGAATAAACAATGACAAGAGGAAAAGAAAAAAATAATAATTGAAAAATCAGGATGCTATGTTGACTGAGAATTTATAATTATTCTCTTACTGACAGTAACGTGGCGCATAAAGCCTACTCTACAATGAGCTAACCATCAAACCCACGGTTTACAGACTACAAGGTTAGCCAGGTTTGCAATTTGACATGCATGACGTCACTCTGGCTACATTGTTTTGGTAGCATTCCAATTGAAAGCGAGCAAAAAAGACGTGATTTTTAATGAATTTTTTGTGTAATTTTTAATACAATACAATCCGCGTTTATTTTACATTAGATTTACATCACTCGTTGCAAAATTGCCACAATGGGAAAGCTGTGAGAACAAAATATCCAGAGTGACGTCACAAAATGGCGATTCAAATTACAAACCTGGCTAACCTTGTAGTCTGTAAACCGTGCATCAAACCCACGGTTTACAGACTACAAAGTTAGCCAGGTTTGATTTTGACATATGAATCGTGACTCACTCTGGATAAATTGAGCTCGATTCTTTATTAGAAGAAGAAGATACATTGTTTTTGTATTGTTTTTGTAGGTGAAATTAATATAAGTTAAACACATATTTGAAAAACCCTCGAACACGACAAAAAAACTGCCTCACTTATAGCCAAATTTGGAAATCGTTGCTATGGAAAAGCTGTAAAAACAAAGCATCCAGAGTGACGTCACAAAATGGCGATTCAAAGTAAAGACCTGGCTAACCTTGTAGTCTGTAAACCGTGCATCAAACCATGAACTAACCATGGTCAGGATTTAGTACTCTATCGATACATCGCGTAAATAAAACATGTCGATGTATGTGTCGGAACAACTTTTGACAGTTCGAAGGCAATTTCACTCGAGAGGGTGTTTTAGTTTAAATTTTGTGATGTAATAGTAATATAATTGCTTAATTAATCCCAATAAAAGAAGAATATATGTTTTTACACAAATATTTGTCGGTTGTCCCTGACAACTGGCTAACACGATGAAATGAACAAAGTTCATTTTTAGTAATAAATTTTCTTTGTTCGACCCTGTTTTGGTTTGTATTTAGAACATGGTTGGCTGACATGTTAACAACTGCACTAACAAGAAATCGTAGTCAAACCCACACAAAGGCGCCTATTTCTCTCTTTACATAAGAGCCAGCGAAAAGTGGATTTTGGTATGGCCGCCACGGCCAAGTTGGGTGGTTGGTTGGTTCATTGTAGAGTAGGCATAAGTGTATAAGATTTATTGCCAGACTTATACGCCTTGGTTTGAGTAGCCAATAAAAAAAACATTCCCTTGACCTCGCATCAAACTTGCCCTTGTTAGGTTTCTTATTTAGGACATATGCTTTCAATCAAAAGACTTTTAAATGACTGACTGTTGGCCATTTACCCATCCAAAATTTGTAAAAAGTTTCACCGGTTAAAATCCTTGAAGCGCACCGGTTTCTTACATAATTTGCCACAGGTATCGCTTCCGCCCAATGTACGATTTTTCAGCTCAGCAACCCCGTTCTGCTGAGGTGTATGAGGAACTGTGAGCCTTCTTTGGATACCCACGCCGGTGGTCGAGTGGGTTAAGGCGTACGTCCAGAGAGTTTCTTCACTGTTGGCGTGGGTTCGAATCCCGCACAGGACACGGCGATTTTTCTGGGTGCCAGTGGTTAAGGCAATTCTACTGACAAGAATTGTACTTGTGAAGCCACTGCCAAAAATTGTGGCTCACGTGCAACATTTGTTAAGTTAAAGGGAAGGGAAAGGAAGCCTAATTTCCTTCCGCCTAAACCTGTGCTGTGAGCATCATAGGGTTGTCCCCTGAGCTTAGGCAACACCTTAAAAAAACCACTCTCCTTTAATATCTTATCAAACTCCCGATTGCAATATTCCAAACCGATATCTCTCTGAATGCACTTGTATTCTTTAAAAGTCTTCAAAACTCACTCTTCTGTTTCAGGAAATATACTTCACACCAATGCGATTTGTTGTAGATGAATGCTGCGAAGTATTTTGAGCCTACATGGGATGCAGTTCTAAAAGGTCCGCACATATTATCTGAGTGCATAATCTCCAGCATTTCTGTAGTTCTGTCGCAAGTTGGCATCTTCTTATTTTGCTGGTAACTTAACACCACGAATTGTCCGCTTTCGAGCCATGTCAACGAGACTCTTGTCGTTTATATGTTCCATTTTAGAAACGAGCCCACCAACGCTAACTACTGTATTAGCACACTCAGTACTCTTTTGCAAATAGTAAAGGTCTCCTTCCCTATCAGCAACTGCTATCACTTTACCTTTAGGGTTCATTACCTTTGCTACATTATTGCGAACTTGATCTCAAAACCTCTATCAGTAGTTATCTTGGTAATAAATTCGTTCGCAGATCAGGTATATGCATAACATGTTTCAATTTAAGTAACTGTGTACTTTGACCATCGTTCGAAGACAATTTCACTTCGCTAACTCCAAAAATCTTCGTTGATTCCTCATTTTTTTAAATTTAATGACTTTTAAATATTTCAAATATACTGAAAATTCTTTCTGTTCGCTGTTATATGTGACGTGTATCCGCTATCTAGACACCACATCTCGTATTTTTTACTCGTAGTGTCATCACATGCCATGGAAATTTCACCTTGCGGCTTGGTTGCCTGATATGGTTGGCTAGCTTTACATTCTGAAGCTTTATGCCCAGGTTTCCTACAACGATAACATTTTAACTTAAATGTTGATTTTGACTTGTGTTCGTTTGGTCTAGTATTCTCCTTGTATTTATTTATACTTTTAATCCATTTCCTTATTAGCATGGCATTTTGTATATGACTGACATGACACGCTTTGGGAGATCATCTCGGGATTCAATGGCACACTGGAAATTTTCATAACTCTGCGGCAAGCTGTTATGCAAAATAATCGCCATAATGATAATCATACAGCTTATCCACTGCATCGACAAATTCTGCAATATGACTTCTTATATCCTCGCCATCCTCCATTTTGTAATCAGTCGTTTTAAAAAAAGTTGCTTTTCGCGCCGGTCCACTGGACTAATACACTGAATGTAATTTTCCCATGGAAATAATAACTAAAGGAAAGGCAATGTGCATAAAATCCGTGTACATGTGATAAGCATTTGCACATGTTGGCAAGGGGAAAAACGGGCAAAGAGAGTATCGCCTTCTTTGACGTTTTTCGATGTCATTTTGTTGATTTCAAAGTACGAAGTCCTGTTTTTAAATGTTTTTGTGAATTATTACCTAAATAAGAAAGTGCAAGATTTGTGAGAAGATAAAACATATTGGCAGTTTGCTTGCTGCAAAAGACAATTTTTAATAAAGGCCGAAAAACGTGGAATTTTTACCATGAAGTGCGCTGTTTTGTGTTGTAAAAACAATCGGCGATATTCAGCCGGAAAATCATTTTTCAGGGAAGATAAAGTGTTTTGAAAAGAATTCTTGGTGTTTTTTAAAGAAATAATGCCAAAATGTCTGTGGAAATTGAATAAATTACCTGCATAATTAAGTTTAAATTCACCCTTCTCGAATTGTTTACATTTTCAGTTCCCCGAGTTTTTATGTCGCCTCGCTTTCCAATGGCAGCACCAAGAAATTTTAGTTGTAATTAATGGGGGCATCGAAAAAATTTTTACAAATAATTGTGAGATTCCATATGAAATAACAAATGAGTTAATAGGTCCATATGGGAAGTTCTTTTCAAACTTTTTATTACTTTCGGTATCATCAAACCTTTATGCAAAATATTTATACGACAAAATATACTAACCCCCTTTAAAAATGCCACAGATTGATTACTTCTATGGCAAAAACGAACACATTGCTACTATCCTACCACATACAAAAAATTGCTTAATTTTCTCGGGGTTATGGCCTTTCCTTTAGTTATTATTTCCCTGAATTTTCCCCAAACTTCGTTAGACGTGATATAACCTACATAACCTGTTGTGTAGTTACATTTAAAAAAACTCCTGTGAAAAAGGTTTGTATATTTCACATCTGCATCAATGAACAAACAATGATAAGAGGAAAAAATAATAATAATTAAAAAATAAGAATGCTATGTTGACTGAGAATTTATGATTATTCTCTTACTGACAGTAACGTGGCGTTGCCAAGCAACAAAGGAAATTAACTGGAAACAAAAAAAAACTTGATAATAATTAAAATTACAAACTAGGAATTCAAATCAATGAAATACGGAAATAATTAGTGAACTAAATGAACAAATAGCTCAATTAAAATAATACTGGAATGATTAATGCAAGCAAACCAATAATAATGAAGTTATGAGAAAAATCAAAATAAAACTAATAACGGATAAAAAAATTTAAAAAGCTTATGATAATTTGAAAATAATATTAATCATTTAAAAAAAAAACGATGAGGCGAAAATAAAAAAAGATGTGGTATTAGCAACTCAAATTCATGTCTTGACACAAAAAAAAAAAAACAAAAAGGGTAGTCCTCTAAATTTGATATTTTCCAAAAAAAATCCTAAATTTAAAATAAAATTGGAATTAGAAATATTTTGCTTCTTGTTTATATCACAGTCAGAAAATTTCTCTTAGTTTATGTTGATTATCCAAGGAAAATCCTAAGTCCAAAAAAATTATATTTATTTTATTTTTGATTAGTCCCCAAAACATCTACTTACTTGGGTAACTCCAAGTGCCTATAATCAAGCGCTGGTAATTTCCCACTGACTTTACCTTGCAGGCGAGCCGATATTTATAAGGCCCGCCTGGGCGCCTGCCCTGTGTTCTCATTGAACTGTCTCTGCTTCGTTGGTGAGAGTTGCGGCCAGATTGGCCATCTTTAAAGCCAATCAGCTGGTCGGGCTTTCAATATGCCGTAATATTAATTGAAGGGACGAAGAATTTGAGAGGTAAAGGGGAAACGTTGTTTGAATGTAATTTCTTTGTATTGTCATTATTTTTTCTCATTTGCTTGCATTTTGGGATATTAATGTTGAAGCAGGAAACTCTGTAGGTGGATTTATTGGATTTATTCTTCAACTGATGATAATAATTATAATTTGTTGAGAGGTAAATGTACAAAAGATTTGAAATCTTAATTATGTACTACATGCTGTGTATAATAGCAAAAGAAATGAAAATTAAATATTATTTATCAGTGTGAATGAAGTGGAGAGTAATTTAAAACATATTTAATATCCCAAAATAATGTTTTTTTACTAGAGTAAAATGAAAAAAAGAAATTCAGAGAAAAAAACAAAATATAAATGTATTCAAACAGTTGGAAAAATATGTACAGTTAAAAACTACTTAGTAATAATACCATGCCATACACGTAACGCATTTGACAATTGAACTATTGTTCACTACCACAACTAACTAACCTTATTGTTAAAGAAAAACATATTCAGTCGGACAAACTTTCGTATAAATTACACCACATAAAACTAAATATATTTCATGTTATCCCCATAGATGCGGCAAACGAAGTTTTGCAAACTCAAGAATTAATGTTCGAGAAATTAGCAGAAATATACTAAGAGACACAGTAAACAATTTTTAGAGAATTGGTGCGTTTAATATGGTAAAATTTTAAATTGCTTACTATTAAATATACATATTTATTTAAAAATTCACGAAAAAAGATTTATACCGAATAATGTGTGTAATATTAGAGGAAACTTATTTTAATAATCCATTACAGATTTAAAATTCCTACTGGAAATTAAAATTGGATACAAAGAAATTTAAAAATATAATTCTGTCCGCAAATTTTACAACAGAATCGATGTAAACTTTATACCCAATGCAATCTCCCACTTTGTCAATTTGTTTGTAAAGAAAACAGGGAAAAACTATGACTGGCTACTCTTGTTCAGCATGATGTAGCAATTTCATCACTTTTCCGGTGGAATTTCAAGCAGGTCTTCGACAGTTTATCCATTGTAAACTGATTTTTCAGTGCAATTTCAGCTTAAATTAATAACGATGGATTATTTTCCTAAAATCAGTTCTTTTAATCTTAAATAATCAAAAATAAATCATTTAAGTTGCCTACTGACAATATCAATATTTTCCTGTACTATCGCCGTGTTTGTATTTGTGAGTATATTCACAATATCTATTATCACAACAAGAGCTCTTTGTAACGCATGAAGTAGCAAATATTAGATCAATGCATGAAATTTTAATTTCACATACGGAAAGAAATTCTTTTACCCATGAGTGTAATTTTACAATTAATGTGGTAAGCGAATTCCTCAAAAATGAGTAATCTTACATCCGTCAGTTAAATGCATTGCACTAAAAAATGTTTTTTCACATAGGCAGTGTACTTTTAAGTTTTATATGTAAAATGGAAATAAGAACTAAGGAACGGACACAAACGTGTAGATGAATACGTGAAAGTGAAGCATTTCTGAAAAGGAAACGGGTGAAAACTGGTACTCCCCCACAAATTCCAACTGAATAAGAAATTTTTGGGGGTTTATAAAAAATTTTTAATCTTAGAAAATCCCCAATTAGATGTTGTGAAAGTTCACAAATAAAGTAGTATATAATTTTTTATGTTCCCCAGAATGGCTAAACATGGTTTTAAGGTTTTTAGATTATGAAATGTGTCTACCTCTCGCTCATATCTGCTTACTTCTAATACTACACTGACCATTTGCGTTTGTATTGGAAAAATTCCTTTGTGTGAAACAAGTGCTTCAAATTTTCCAATATTATAGCCGTTTCTTAGTTCTTATTTACATGTATGTAATTTGGTCATATTTAGTATTGGCAACAAATTGTCAATATTAATTGTTGTAAAAAATTTTAACTGTTGTACCTAAGAACACGTTCATGGAAATGCTCTGATTTTATGCAACAGAAGCCAAATACTTTAAATAGAGTGACAGATTTTATAAACAAATAAAAGAAGTACCAATGGGCAGTCCAATCTCACCTATCATGGAGATAAAAATCTTATCTTTCAATGTCGTATATAAAATTCCTTGTAAAGGTAACAATAATGAAAACTGTGAATTGAGTTATGTTGGAACAACTAGTCAGTTTCTTAAAAACAGAATTTCAAAACACAAATCGAATCAAAGATAGCTGCACCTATTAAACAACTCTGGCCACACATTGTTTACAGTCTAAAAACCATCCGGATACCATCCGGACCAAGATAGGTACATAATATATGGCAATGAAAAAACTGAAGGATACAAGTACCCCAGGTGGTAAATCGGCTAAGCCGAGAAATCCATCCTCTGCGGAGGCTGGCCCCACGTATTCTGGGAGCGGGGCACTTATTGCCTTTAGATGACGTCGACGAGACGGACGTACACAGGGGTGGTTCTGAAGTTGTCGAGAATATTCAACTTAGCATTGAAACGACAGCGGAAGAGCTGGAACGGCTTGACATGGGCGACATGTCTAACGTTTGGAGCGAGATGGACAGTGCGTCGCCGGAAGGTGACAAGAGGTCAGCCGAGCATACGGATGAAGGACATGCACTGACTGAACAGACCGAACCGACGGGACTGCGGAAGCAGCTGAAGCAAAGAAGGAAAAGAGACCGACACATGCAAAAATTGAGGACTGCGGAGGCTGCCGGAGACAGCGATGCGGAACAAGAGGCTGATCAATCGACCTCGAGGGACGTCACCGTGTCGACGGATAAATCCACTCCAGAGGTGATGGCACCTGCTAAAAGGCTCTTGTGTCGAGCAGGGGTATGGGCTGTGGTGGAGCAGATGGACAACCCTCTAAAGTTGTTAGTCTGAGCCAGCCACAGGAGGACGCCGAAGCAAAGCGGAGGAAACCTGCGGAGAAGAAGCGTAAGCGTATTCAAGGTAGGAAGGAGGCTGCGAAAGCTAAGGCGAGTAGCAGTGGTCACGTGGCGAGGAATGTGCGACCTTCCTATGCGGGAATGGAGCGTGCGGACCTTGTCATGGGTGTCGCGGATGTTGGACGGGAGGGCGGATTAGGCGGAGAGCAACTGTCGGCTTTTAATAAGGCGCTGCTGGACGCCCTGGATGCGCTCTCGAATGACGCCGGCAACATTGTGATCACAAATGTTGACTTGGAGGACGGGATGATCGCACTTAGGTGGGTGAACCAGAAATCCAAGGAATGGCTGCGTGAAGCTGTAGGGAAAATGACCAACCTATGGGAGGGAATGGACCTGAAAGTGGATCCCCTGAATGTCCTCAAAGACATGCGAAAAATGATTGTCCGAGTCCCTGGTCTGCCGGTGGATAAGGATACAATCCTAGCAAGGATCTGCAGACAGAATGCCTGTGTGAAGGTCATCTCCAGCTGGAGGGTTATCCGCGTGGGCAGGTATGAATGCAAATCCGAAAATGGGACACTACTCACTTTGTGGTGCCCGAGGTGGGAGGCGGAGGGAATTAGACTTGCAGGGGGAAACTCAACTGTGGATTGGACTTCGCGTACGCCAAATTCCCGAGGGAGCGCGTCAGTGAGGAGATTTCATCCGCTGGTAAGGCAACTGAGTGACAGACATCAGAAATGGTGTTAGTGTCAGTTGGGAGGGAGGTGGGCCCGTACCAGCGGCTAAAAATTTGCCAACTCAACCTTCACCACTGTAGGGAGGTAACGGATATGCTCCTTCGCTGGTTTGTGGAGGAGGGGATGGATATAGCCCTACGGAATCTGCGCTTCACCAGCTGGTGAGGGTGGCAGAGGAAGAACTGAATACAGGGGGCATCGCTCTGGCCACCTTCGTGGATATTGAGGGGCCTTCGACAAAATTCAGTACGGAAAACTGAAACATGCCCTCCTAAGACGTGAGGTCAACCCAGTGGTTGAGAGATGGGTGGGCAACATGTTGAGAAACAGGGCAATCAGGATTCAGACCGGTCATGCGAGGTTAGAGGTAGGGTCACGAGAGGGTGTCCGCAAGGAGGAGTGTTATCTCTCTCCTCTCTCCGGTGGTTAGTTTCATTGACTACTGGACACGGTAGCTTCGGATATCATCTCAAAAGAAGGATGATACGTGCAACTGAGACGGCAGAGCACATTCTGTGCGAATGTCCGGCCTTGACGAACAGGTGGTTGGCTGTTACCGGCAGCCCTATGGTTAGCATGGAGCAGCTAACCTACAGGCAAATGCTCGAACTGATAAGGGGCATCGAGGTCAGGGATCTGCCGAGGAGTCTCCCGGCAGGAACTGGCTGAGACGGCTTTTGGCAGAGGGTCGAAAAGGGACCCATACGACGAGGTCTGGTTCGAGATCCCTCGAATATCTTTTAATAATTTAATAAAGTTTTGTAATAAATATTTTTCTATCAGGAGGAGAACGCACCAATCACTTTGTGTGAGAAGCAACCACAATTGGGTAAAGAAAGTACCCAACAAAGTGAAATACGTCAAATCGAAACCCGGAAAATCGAGTCTTTGCGAAAAGACTGATGTAGATAATTCTGGTGTACACCTTACCAAAAAATGAGTTGAAGTCGTTTAGCGTTATTTGATGGTACACCAATCTTACGAACTAGAGAACCAAATTATAAATACAATAGCGACAACAAATTACTAGTCGCGATTCTAAAAATCGCTATCATAGCTACATTTAAATAGCAGAATACGAAATTTGTCAAAACTTGCTAGCGTAGCGATGTGCCGCTGATAGCGACTCGCTATGATTAGTAGAATAACCCCGATTATCAAATATTGTGATTAGTTTCTTGTCTAACATAAAAAAAAGTTTTAAATTTGTTATTAATGCAAAATACCCCAGACAGACGGCATACTCGAATGATCATCATGATATCAAAATGACGTAGCTCCTGGGTTAGTTTTATGAGATTTTAAACAAATCATAATATTTTGATATCATGATGCTGATTCGAGTATTCTGTCAGACAAGGATTTAATGCATTAATGCAAAAGGGAAAACATCACAGTGACGCAATATTTTTCGCGTTGATTTCAAATCGGCGTTGATACCTATGTATGTTATGTCTTTCGCAATAAATTGGATCACTAACGGTAGTAAAGTGGAACAAATAGTAGCAAATTATAAATACTTATTTGTATAAAATAAATAAGGATTTATTCCAATTAAATATAACGATATAATAAAAAATAATAAGGATATTAAAAATGACAAAAAAGAAAAATTTTTGTGTGTTTTGATAATACGTACTTCACTTTTAGCCTTATAGATAACACAAATTAGAATTTGTTCATTTTTATAATGTACTGCATCATGATATTTAAAACCTCTAACAAAATTATATAATTCACTCGAAGGTTCATACATACATACCTCTTTTACCAGTTCTGTGTAAAGCAGTACTTTCTACTATCTTGTTCTCTAACTTGTTTTTATATTCATCTCTAATAATATTTAAATTGGAAAATTTCCTCTCTGGAGAAGCGCTGTTATGAGGACGACAACATAACCTAACCATTATGATCCTAATTCTCAGAACATGGATTTATCGACACCATTTTTATTTTTTTTGTTAATTTATTCATAACTGAATAATATCGTTATATTTATCGCCACATTGGGCTAAAATATTCTGAGCTCCTATCAAAGATCGGCAGTGTTTCATTTAGAACATATACACCTACATCATAACGGTGGAATATTCACCGGATGCAATTTCCCAGGGATCTAAGCATTTCTGAATTTCTAACTTATTATTATGTATATTAAATCTTTTGTAAATTTGTAATTCTGCATAGAGTTAGTTTTTCTTCTTCCATGCAATTTTCTTCTATGTTAGTGGCCTGTATAGTATATACAAATTCAAATTTAAAACCGAAAAACATTAATGGCAGAGGTAAGTGAAATGATGTATAATAATAGTACATAGTCGACGGATAAAGATAAGTATTCCAGTTTAATAAAATTTTTATAAATATCAACTAATAAGTTGCAAATTGATTTACTCACTAGATGTAGTTATGTCCGTCGCCTCGTTTATAATTAATGCAATAACCTCTTTTATTAAGGAAGTGCATTTTGTGCTTCTACATCTAACAGATTATCTGATTTCACTGTCTGGGAGTGCTGCTTTTAATAAACTTGGAAATGAATCCATTTGGCTTAAAAGGAGGTTGTACTGCACATCAATGATGGGCAAATTGTCTACACGACGTAAATTACGCCATTGTCGACCCGTAAAAAATGACGTAGTCTTCGTCGCAGTATTTAACGTAGACAATGTAATCTATGTCAACAATGTAGACAACGGGTATTATATGAATTAAATTATGAAATAAACTTGACAAAGTGGTAAGAGGAATGTACGAAAAAACTTACGATGTTTTTTAGTACTATTATCCGTAAAATATTATTGTTATTGTTTCATAAACATGTATTTCCTAATATATTTTATTTATTAGGAATATTTGATTTCAATTTTTTCTTATATTTTCTTATATCGCTCTTCTATCAAGTTCATTTTGTATTTTACTAACTCTTCATTCATTTATTCTACAAGTTTACATTTTTAATATTTCTCCATTTCCCTTTTGCCCGGAGAGGACTGTCTCTTAGCAAAATCCAATTTTACCACAGAAGTAAGAAACTTAAAATGTTTGTTTTACTTATGTCGACTTTCAATACTTCAGTTATTTCTCCTTCCGATTTCCATGAAATGTACATAAGTTCTAGTACCATTGCTCAGATTATAAAGTGGGGCAAAACTTAATTTTTCAATGCCAAAATTGAAAAAGTACAACAGAAATTGAAATCAATAAATCAATAGTTTCTTATTAAAATCCAAAAATTAATATTTAACTTTTAAATTAAACTATTGACAATTCAAAAATGGAGAGAGGTGAAATGAAAGGTAATTTCTTAGGATGTGAGAATAATTTTGCATTAGTATTAACTTATAATCCTCATCACACTTCATCCAAAAACAAACTAATTACAGCGACATGTATTTTATATATTTACAATACCTGGCCTATTTAGTTTCCCGGTTGAAGTATTTTTTACATCTCAATGAGTTAAAGGTTCGCAACCATAGAGTAGAAAACAAAGGGGATTAGATGAAAATTTAAAAGTTAGCTACTATTTTTCTAATAGTGAGAAAGAAATTGCATCAACAAGTTGGGTACCAGTGTACCACCAGTGCGTTCCGCAAAAATACCTGTCTACTAGTCAGAGTACCACTGGTGCATTCTGCAAAAAAAACCTCTTCATAGGCGAGGGTACCACCCGTCGTTCCAAATTAATACTAATTATATTTTCTGGAACCACGTAGGTACTTAAAAAAATGCGTAGGTTGCGGAATTTCCGGGAAAAATCTGAGAAATTCGATTATTATATTTTATTAAAACAAAGGTTTATTAACATTAACTAATTTTAAGAGGATCTAAGGCTTAAGTTGTGAGGAAATCTGGAAGATACAGCAACCCACAGAAACGGTAGCTTTTTCCATGTAATTATAAGGGGAAGGAGTTATCCTAAGGGCTAGCTATTGTTTCTTTTAGCACTGGCTAGACTAAAATATTTCTGTGGTGTCAGGGAAGAACAGCTTAAATCGATAGTTTACACATCTGACTTATGTCGTTCTTCCTTATACCTGTAAAAAGTGGCAATTACAGGAGTGTACGAGATCTTGAGTATATATCTTTCTAAACCTGCAGATTTGATAAATTTTTCATGTTTTCTTGTTACCCAATTATAGTCTCGAAGTGTTTTATTAACAGAAGCAATGAGAAAATTGGATGTGTCTGACACTTCTGGTAGGTAATGTAGAAAATTTATGTTATTTCTCAACCAAGCATATCTTTTCTGGTTGTAATATTTCCGGTTGGACACTGTTTAGAGAAGATCCGTATTATATATTAATTAGAGACAGTATGAATCAAAGCATGCACATCGCTTTTGTTTTGTCTAGTGTTTTTTTTGTGTACAAGATGTCGTTGTCAATTAAAAAAAAAATTTTTAAAAGCAATTTCTTCACTGGGCTGGGCTATTTAGTGCTCTTTTCACTGAGACATTAAATGAGAACGAGATATATGGTGTAATGCATCTTTTTCTCTTAAATTTTTCTGTTCCATTCTGAGAACCAGATATAGCGCCAGGGTTTCACTATTCCATCATTTGATTTTTTTTTCAGATCACAATACGACCTGCGTACAAATTTATCAAATGTTGCATTGTTTACAATAGCTTTCTTTATATACAAAAAATTTAACAGAACTAAAGTAGCAAACTGTGCTAAATATGCACTTGACATAACCATTTTTCGATTTAGTTCTATTTTTTTTTAATAAAAAATACGTGCAGCCAGGACATAATGCCCAGTTAAAATCTGATATTTTGTATGGGAAAATTACGCAACTAGCTCCATATAATACATTTATTTGGCGCAGAAAAACCTCTTTTTTAATTAGCTTTGCTAAATCAACCACAGTACGAAGCAGGCACATAAATAGGGCCTTTCTGTACCAAAAGTTTACATTGTCTACGTAGACTATGAATTATCTACATTGTCTACGAATTGTTTACCACGGAATGTAAACAATGCAATTCTACGCGTAAATGCCCATCACTGCTGTACATAATATATAACGCAAATAATCTCTGCTTGTGCCTTCTTATAATTTTCCTTAAATCCAAATCCAAATTCCAAAAATCAACGGTTCCGTATTTTTTTAGCTTCGTTGAATTTTTCTCTATGAAAATTACAGCTTTCATATTTCACTAGGCACGTTTTATTGGGACATAGACTTTTTGGAGAAACCCTACAAAATGGAACGTCCTCCTTGCATTGCTGCCTTGAAAATTTGCGAGAGCCAATTCCTTTCCATATTTCTGCACGTATTTTTATACCCTATATGATAGATAGGGCATATTAGTTTTGATGCAACGTTTGTAACGCATAGAACCAATAATGCTAGAGCAGAATGAATTCTATACATATACTCAGAATGTGAAAACAAATCGATTTAAGCATGTCCGTCCGTCTGTATGCACGATAACTCGAGAACGAATTGAGCTAGAAGGTTGAAATTTGATATTATATTACTTTCAGAAAATTTTTAGAACAATTTTTGGATTATTGGGCATAATTCAAACAAGGAACAACATATAGCTCTCAAATTTAGTAAGAAGCAGTTTTATGAGACGCTTAACCAATAAAATGAAAACAGCTCATATTCCCCCACTCCTTGGTCGGGCCGCCATATTGAATTTTTGGATTATTGGAAATAATTCGAGGGGAAAGCAACCTACCACTTTGAAATTTTGTATAGATGTGTTTTGTAAGACTTTAAGTCCGAAAAACGAAAATAGGCCACGTCCCCCACTCCTTAGCTTGGCCGTCATATTGGATTTTTGGATTATTGGATATAATTCGAAAGGGAAGCAACCTATCACTTTAAAACTTTGTACTATCATGTAGGGTAGCAAGTGGTCAGCCCAAGGCTGATTATATGTTTTATGTTTTACTTTCACTTTTGGGGGTTTTGGGGGTTTTTGGGGTTTTGTGTTGATTTTCCATTTTTACTGCAGTGTGGAATCTGAGCTTCGGCTCCTCTACTAAATATATTATGCAATAGAATTAATTTAATTAATTTCCTACATTTTTAATATCTTTTGCGATTCTTTAAAATATCTTTTCATAGCAAGTAGTATAAATTATAACTAAATATCTGTTTAAACAAAAATACCATTCCTATTCTTTAATCAGGACGGTGCACAGGCACAGCAGGGTCCTATGCACAGATTGTTGAAGATGCCACCAGACTAGTGTGAAACTACGATTTTAAACTCATATAAGAACTGTTTTTATGAACGCTTTATGCAAAACCTTCGAAACTACAAGCCATGAACTGACCTTGAGCACTAACATATGAACTGTTTTTTATGAACGCTTCAAGATAGCAGTACATGGGCTAGCAAAGTATATAAGCCCAATTTCGCCTATCTTAAAGCATTCATAAAAAAGAGTTCAATGTTTTCGCTCTTCTTCTTGTGCATGGCTTGTAGTTTCGAAGGTTTTGCTTTAGGCCGTTCACAAAAACCTTTCTTGTGTGAGTGAAAAATACATAAGTGGGGCCATGTGTGTTTTCAATGTAACAAAAATATCTTTTTAAATTTAGGGCTTGAAATAAAAAATAATAAAGTTACAAAATTTTTAGAAAACCCACATTTTCAGATATCATGCGATCCTTGGAAAATAAAAATGTTTACTTTCCATTGTATGATTTTACGACTTTTGAAAATTCTATACAAATGGAAGTCTTTAATAAAAAACTATTAACAATTCTAACCATTGCGAAAAAATGGATATAAGGAAAATAACATTTTGACTATCATAAATCATCACTTCATTTAATCCTAATATTGGTTTCTCTATCCTAAAACGAAAACTCTGCTGTTCTACTACTTTTTAGAGCTTCGAATACTTTAGAATAATTAGCCATTGACAATTCCTTGCACACTTTCCAAGTCAGCTGGGTTATCATATCACTGCAATGTTGACAGCGCCATCTTTCTATTATTTTATGCCCCTGAAGACTGAAGTATTGTAAATGGGATCATTTCAAGTAGTAGCGGCACTCATACATAAAAAAAATTTTTCCTAATTCTGGTTTAAGCCGAGTTCGAGGTTAGGGGCCTTGGTATTCACCAGACTCTTGGGATTTGTTTGGTGCTTATTGCAATATTTCGTATCTGCATTTCATATAACCTCTGGAAACTAACAACATCAAGCTTTGTAAAGTGGAAATACATGTGTGTGTTCTAAGCCTACAGACAGGCAGAAGTACAGATGTAAATTGAATTTTAAGTCTGAATTGATGGGGATACAGTTTGATTATCTCTATGATAGATATAAACATAATACACGATTACTGATGTTCATGATATCCTACATTTATAGAGTATCCCACATTTATAGAGTAAACAAAAAGTACCGGAAGGGTGGAACACCTTGAAAAGGTATGGTTTTAGGAAAAATGTAGATAATGTTTGAGAGTAATTAAGAGCGACTTTTTTTCTTGCAACTTTTATCTCAAATATTTTCCTCGAAAATGCATAATTACCATGCACAGATTAGGTGCAGATATTCTGAGTGGTAGTAGAATTGAAGTTTATGAAATTTGAATAAATATCTTCATTTTCCCCAGCTTCGAAACTTTCTCTGCATCATCTGATCTGGAGATTTATTTTGAAAGCAAAACATTAGTATTACTTTGGATGGTATCGAAAAGACGACATCAAGATGACCAATATATCAAAAAAGTTATTTTATTATAGATTATGCCTGATGCGATTTTTTGCGCTTCTGAAAGCAAGTTAAACAAGTTTGTTTTGTTTTATCTCATTATCTATTCATAACTTCAGCTAGGTAATCTTTCTTCATATGTTAAAAAAAAAATTTGTAAACTTCAGTGATGTTTTTTGATGGGAAATGGTGAAAAATATTTTTGTTATTTGCTTTCATTTTATAATAAATAAAACTCTTTTTGTCGAATTTTTCATAATTTTGCAGAATGAAGAAGTCGAAAATTGTGCATGACACGTCGAATCATTTTTTATATAAATTTACAGTTATTGTGGAGTTAATACAAAGTTAATCACTATTTCTATTTAACCAGCCTAATTTGATTCGAATTTTTATACAATAACACTATATGAAAATATAGTCATAGCCGCTGATTATTATTTTCTTATTAGAGTTTCTGAAGTACTCAATAGTTGGAAAATTATATTTGGAGGATATTTTGTTGTTCCTACAACTAAACAATGTTCTTCAAACTTTAAATTATTCTAAGACACTGATTTATTTTATTTTCTTAAATTTTATTTTGACGTATCCTTTTGGTAAAATGTTTCTTCCGTTTTTTAAGTCAATTATTAATATTTTCTTTTAAATTAATAAAATTAGTTTATTATTTATTTTAAGTATTTTTATTTATTTTACATTTAATAAAAATATTTAGTTCCGGTTTTAGTTTACTTGGCTTCACTAAAAATATATTTACGCCCTCTACCGGAAAGATTTACAATTTTAATGAAAAACCACTACATAAATTCTGACATGATATTTGCATACTATGGACACACAACTAGTACCAATACCATGGTATCTATTCCATGTCAGATCTTTACCATGTAGTATAGCCGACCCCTGACACACATGCGTTCGTGGCAGTGAATTGTCGAAGTAAAAGTTTGTAGTGAAAATGTCACCGAAAGAATTAATCTTGTGTTACCTAAATAATTTGTTTTTAATAAATATGCTGGAGAGGTCTTATATAGAGCTGAAAATGTAAACAAAACACATTAAAGGCAACCGTCATGTCACATAACTGTCACTTGTTTTAACCATTTAAGTTTCCCCTATGAAGTAATGGCGCTAATGTCAGTAAAAAGGTGCATGTACTAGGTTTGAACATGAGGAAACCAGCAAAATTTATCGAATTTCAATACTAGGTGCGTTCATGGTATACTAGATACTTCATCTGGTATCTACCTAATATTTGGTGACGCACATACCACGCGATATTCGAGTACCATGGTATCGAAACAACATGTGTGTCTATAGTATTACAAATTTTCAGTGTCTATATGAGTCTCATGTAAAGTTTTTCAAAGTGTCTGTCTCAGAATCAGATATGATGATTTTATTTTGTATCCGCAAAATCAAAGTGTCTGATAAATACATTCTGCGGCAAATTAATTCAAACACTGCAGAATACACTGCTAAGTAAAAATATTCATTCACTTTTCAAATTTTCTTTTTTAAATTTAAATTTTCAACAAAATTTATTTACCTTTATAATAAATTTTAAATTCCAGAAACGATAAATAGCATAAGTAATATTAACATCTGCATAATGTGTACAGAAAGAGAGAAGATCTTGCCTGATTTTGTGCAGGGAATTTACTAACTTTCCATGCCTGGCACAATAAATTATATGAGATAAATATATTGAAATTTTACAGGATAAGATATACCCATAGCAGGTTTGGCACAATTTACCTAAAGGCATTGTTTTACAATACATAACTAAGTAAAATGCTTTAGTATAACTTTATAAGATTGTTTCGAAATCATATTTATCTCGCATATTTATTTCGCAAAGAAGAAAACTATTTTTTGGTATACAAACGTCACTTAATTGAAAATAAATTCCCTAAAATTCATCATATTATACACGTCTAGAATGTAAAATTAATGAGTTTATTAAAAATACTTACTTCAATAAAATGCGCCAAAAGCAACCAAAACTACTGCCATTTGGTACTTCACCGGCATATGATACAGTCATTATGTTTTTTCCAGTATTCCTTTCGTTTTGTCTTCAATGGGGGTATTCCACGAAAATTGATGTAGGTGGTGAACCCTCGTTTGCATTAAACGTTATCACCTTCTTTTTCGAATTCCTTCACGTGCAATCAAGAAGGCAAAAAAGAAAAGTATTTGTAATTTGTGTCATTCACTTTGTATGATTCCTTTTATTTCTTAATAATTTCTTTCTTAACTGAATATTAAATTAACAAAAAAATATTGGATGCAAGTATTATTATCATGTTATAATTTTAATTTTTTAATAACTGTAAAATTACTACTTTGGTAACGATATTTTCATTGCAATTAGTAGTTTAAGTAGTTCAGTATTTAAAAATATATCGCTGCTGTTGCAAATTTACTTATAGCTGTAAGAGTGTCTATCATGTATTTTAATCTGATAAAAAAATCCTAAAATTCTAAGCATTTAATATACTTAGATATATATTGATATTATTGATATATATTCTCCTTATATACATTTCTTTATCTATATCTCTTTTTATTACATTACCTTAAGAAAACTTTTATGTAAATATTCCGAAAGATAAAAGAAAGCTACAGTATCACACAGTCGTAACCATACCCCACACTTTGGCTGCTTGAGTTAAAAAATTAGTGATCTTTTCATCTACATTTTATGTTTATCACGATAAAATGCCTATCTGAAGAGCAGTTGTGTTACAAGCACATACAAGAATCGACAGTTTTAGTTTAGGATTATTATCTTTACTAGGAGATCCCTGTGCAATTGCACAAATTGAAGGTATATGAGTTACATAACGTTTTTATATGTTTCCTCAATTTGCATCTTAAATTTCAAAGCACGTTTTTTTTTCAGAGGTGTCCCCTGTAAGCCTAATTCTAATCCTCCCATGCAAGCAAGCAGTAAAAAGACACCTGCAAAATATTTTACCATGCAGAATAATGAAAAAAGTACCAACAAATCCATGTATTGCATACTTATCGATGGCAAACACCGCACTTAACACCAAAGTTACCCAGGAACGCAACCCCAAAGTAATGAACACAACCCCGAGCTGATGCGGATCAGTGTTGCCATTATAAAATTTCAAGAAAAGCTCGATGAAACTCCATATAAAAAAGTGGCTGAAATACGGAACCGGGAGCTTTCTTTGTATAATTATTATATAGATAAATTCGTTTCGTATTCCCAATTTATCAGTAATTGAATGTAAATTAGATATTAAGATTATTATGTATGTGTTAAATTGAGGATTTCCCACTCCTTCAAATGAAAAGCGTCCCCATAGAATCATTGA
>QYTT01085545.1:56355-77103 GCA_006980735.1 Dasypogon diadema | reverse complement strand
TCGTATAACAAACAAAAGTCTAAATTAATATTTTATATATTTCAGCCGGCCCATGTGAAAGCATGTTTTCTAGGAAGTTCATTGACAATCCCAATAACAGATGGTAAATTATCTTTAGGAACATGGCAAGGCGTATGGTTGTGTGAGCATCGCGATCATGCGGGCTCAAGAAAATTAGTTATAACACTATCTGGATGTCCGAGAGATTCAGCACGTAGTCCACTGTCACCAGTATCACCAATTGCTTCAACATCAAGTTAGGGAAGGCCTCGCTCCGCTCGCGATAGTCGGTAATCGCGGGGGAGCGACAATAATGACATCATTTCGTCGAAAGTAATTTTAACTAAAAATTTAGCCAATAAATCGTTAGTAACAGCGACTACAACAGCATCAGCAACATCAACTTTAGTAACAGCAACACCAGCAGTAAATAAGTTAAATAGAAATATTGATAGTGCTACGCCGGCTACTAGTTATAAAGCATCAACAGCAACATTTTCAGCAGCAACTTTGAATGATTCTAGTAATATTTGTGTACAGCCAAAGTTAAATATACAAACTCATCCTTCAAACGATAATCAAACGAAACGAAATGATGTGCATTATTTGTTGAAACAATTAAATAGCTTTAGTGATATAGAAGAAATAGAAATCGTTGACTTAAAGCCACAGCTAACTGATAGGCAAAAAGAACAGCAACAACAACTACAATCCTGCCATACCTTGGAAAGTGAGAGTGGTTTCGCCACCACTATTACAACTGCCATTGCTGGTAGCAGTAGTAATAAGCATCGACATTCAATTAGTAGTACCCACGGTGCTGCAGTTGTTTATAGCACTACTAGTAGGATGTCTGGCGACGTAATTCATACACATTTAGCAACTACGAATAATTTGACTGTTTCGACTTCATACAGCAATAGTAATTCAGCGCTGGGGGGTGGTGAACAAACCAAAACATCATTTTTTAAATGTTGTTACACATCTTTGGACAAGTGGAGGGAGCGAAGAAGTGGTAGCAGCAGTAGGCGTAAAGATAATAGTCATAACAGTAAAGGAGATCAGGTTTGACATAGCTACAAAAGTAATAATTTAATAAATATTGAAATAGTAGCAAATATTAAAATTCTTTTCTAGAAAATTTATTACAAAATCGTTGAACTTTTTGCATACTTCGTTTTCTTTGTTACGTTAGTTAGATAGAGTGGCCAATGATGGATATTATGTTATATACTTGTTAGTTTTTTGTCTGTATTCACTTCAATCTAATGAACCTATTTGTATGGAATTTTTTATTTGATTAATTTCGGATTATAATACAGCAAGGGCGATTTATCTTATAATCCAACTTTAAAAATGCATGTTTTTCGCAACAAAAACAATTTGTGCATACATTATTTGGTTTTGGATGATTAGGATGTACACCTTCAAGCAATTCTTTTAATTTCCCGTAATGTTCTCGCTGCATTAGAATAGATCATTTTGCGTTTTTACGCACCTTCATGAATCACAAAAATTAACGACTGACGCTGCTGTCTTGATAATTCAAAGTGATGTTGGCTAGCCGCTAAAAGCCGCTTATTGTTATGAATGCACCCATTGATTAAGGTTGTGAATCGCTCATGTCGCGTTTCAAAATGTCTCTTTGCGATGCAGTTACGCAATATTGAAGCTAGGATTTGTAAGATAAATCCTCCACCCGTTATAATTTATTCCTGATGTGTCGGGACCAAGTTAATTCCTCCCTAGTGTAAAATAGTGGCATATGACTGAGTTATTGATTTGGAAAAGGGGGGAAATCAACAGGCTCTTTGTGAATAAATCAAAAATCCCATATTGTAATTTAAATTTAAAATAAATAAGTGCTATTGCTGATTTATTTACTTATTGTTTTAAATGGGAAAAAGAGCGTAATTGAATGGATATAGGCTTAATACTTTGCACGGTCCAATTATTACTAACGACTCAGGCTTCCACACAGCTTCTTTTTTTCTTAATAAGATCATAAAAAAGTAGAACTCAATATCCAGATTTGTATTCATTTTTCTATAGACGTCTTCCAGTTGCAGTCGTTGTTGCTGACGATTTTGGGTTTCTGGGACTATCGTTTAAGAGGCATCCCTTCGTCATCGTACGATTAAATAAACTTTTCATTCTTTTCAAAAGCTTTTATCCAGTAATCCATTAATGGGTGCTTCACTAATATGTTCTTCACATTTGATTAAACCATTCCCTAATGTGGACACTATTTTATTTAATTCTTGTAAAAATTTATACGAGATTTTAATTTAACAATGAGCCAACAAAACTATTTAAAAATGTCATCGTTCCGTTTAAGACCTTCATTTTGCTTGTTATGAAAGATTCTAGTTTTCCAATTCCTGAATACCAAAGCGAAATGACTTTGCAATTTTCCTTATTCAAATTCTCACATAAAATATTCTCTGAATTAAAATTCATATTTGTTGTCGTGTTTGGAAATATAATTCCAGATTTACATCGTTTGTCTTATTTTTTTTTCTTTCAGATAAAACGCTAAACAATCTTATCTATTACAAATAACTTAAAACAAGATCAAACTAATAGATCACAAATTATTTATGATACTCTTGGATTGATTTTGTTTAGTGAATTTTTTCCTTATTTTTCAAGTAAAAAATGTTTACTCAGTGAATTCATAAAAATGATTAACGTATGCAAACTTTCATACAAAGAAACTTTATTTATTGACTGATTATTGAAAAAAAATAGTGAATTAAGAGATCATCTCTTGTAAAAAGAAGAATGGGATTTAACAAATGCTAAATAATTTCAAACGTTTTGAAAACGTTTTTGTATGTATTAATAGATCCTTAATGGATCGATGAAGCAATAAATACTAAATCAGGAACATAGTGATATGCTGCAATATATTCTATTCTATTTTATGCTATTCTAAATAAATTATAATAATTGCTTACATCAGAACTATAAAATTATAATTTGAGTCCTCTGTACCCCACTATTTTTCCACTATTTTCAATATGCCTACAGCTGAGAAATTCTATTGCAATAAGCCTGAATAAGACTAGGCTAATTGAGTAAACAATTGTACATTTTCTGTTAAGCCTATAGCTTTTTCGGCTAATTGCAATAAGCCTAAAAATTATTAGGCTGATTAGAAAATGTAGAATAGTTTTCTAATTTACCTGGCGCATTGCAAAATGACGGCGACCATATTGCAATAAGCCGGAGTTTTCAATTTGCCAACGACATTTACACTTTTTAATATCATATTTCATCGGAGTACTGGAACTTGATTTGATCGATTGACTTTATGAGAACTGTGTTTTTTATTAGCTCTATCTAAATAGATCTTGTTTGTTTACTTTTCGTCTATTTTTCGTATATGTTTTAACAGTTTGAACGTGTTCGAAACTAAACCAACTATATATTCGAAGGTTTTCACATATCCTGAGGATTCATAAATAAATTGCCCATAGTTTGAAATAGAAAACTTCTTGATAAATAAAATTCAGGCCACCAGCTTTTAAAGTCCAGAATATCTGTATAGACAATTTGTTGATGGGTAAAAGGCTTAGTCTTCTTGCAAGATGTAATAATATGTTCGTAGTCTTCTGGAGTATACACCTGGTCACATTTCTTAATAAATTTTTTTATGGAAACCAACATGTGTGTGCTCAAGAGCAATATCTGCCTCGGACTTATACTGTCCTTTTGTTCATCGGCGTTGAAGAAAGGCTCTCAAGCTTACCAACATTTAACTTTGAAGAATATTGACCCGACTTTTCGATAATTTTTGGTTGCCATAATAGAGGCTAAGACATTTTCTAATTCAGTATTGTACATACTGTTTTCCAAATTGCGTTTCCATGTTTTATCAACAAAAAAAAAACAAAGAAGAAAGAACAGTAAATTGTAACGATATGAGGACTTTTATTTTCACAAAAAAAGAATCAGTGAAATACTAACATATGTTTGTCATAGGAATAGACAAAACCTTCTAAACTACAAGCCATGAACTGGCCTTGAGCAAGAATATTGAACTCTTTTTTATGAACGCTTTAAGATATGTGGAAGTGGTCCGTTGAATTTATAGGACCATTTTCTACTATCTTAAAGCGTTCATAAAAAAGAGTTCAATATTCTTGCTCAAGGCCAGTTCATGGCTTGTAGTTTAGAAGGTTTTGGAATAGATCGATCTATTCCATTACCATGGTAGAAGCAGAACAAAGCGGCTCATATAAGAGCACAAACCTGAATTACTCTCTCTTCATCTACTCACTTCATTATAAAAAAAAAAAACAAGTAGAACGTTTACCGTTATTTCTGCAAAAAGTGACGTGTTTCTCAAGTTGCAGCATACAACAATCAAGAGAATTCTTATGCTGAAGAATACCACGATTCAAAAATCCACATTGAAACATTTTTTCACTTGTTTAAAGTTCCATAAAATGCAAAAACTTGTTGGCGATGGATGCCTTTCGTATGAAGTTCATGCTCGTAATTAAGCTGAGCTGATAAAGGGCAAAATTTTTGAAAGCTTTGTTGAGTATCCATGGCTAGACGGACTGGTCTTCAGCCATGCTGATGAGATTTCCTTTTACAAGTACCAAACAAATTAGGCTTAGTTTTAAATATTATTGACGATAATATTAAATTCACAGTAAAGAGCGCTAAACAAGAAATAAATGTTTTTAATTTAAGCATTGAAATAAAAAAGCATAAACATGAATTTAACATAGATATTACTGGGTCTACCAGTGAGCAAACAAGGTTACGATAACGAACTCATTACAGTGATTTAAATCACCACGAGAAAAGCGAAATAGCTAATGAAGCACAAAATGGCAAAGAGGGCAAATGAGACTAAAAAAGCGGAATATTAAACGCAAATTAAGAAGACTTTCCAGAATGGGTATAATCAATCAGTTGCTTAGAAAGCAACCGAACTGAAACTACACACACACTGAAAATACATCCCTTTAACCATATACGGCTATAAAATTACTAAAATTCATCATAATTATGGTCGAATGTCAGATTTCTAATGACATATGAATATGCACATGTATGCCTTATATGAAACAAAACTTTTCAAATATAAATAAGACTGATATATCATTTTCATGTTTCCCTGCCACATTTATCCAACTAAGATTCATAAATCAGTGCCATAATAATTGAACTTCCAAAATTTCCTTAATTTCCCTTGGCATTATACCATCATACAGTCTAACCCCGTTTAGAAATTCTTCTTTTAAAAACGACACGTCTTTTACAATTTACATAGTCCCCATAATACGTCGAAACTGATAAAGTCAGAAAGAATTTTCGTCTCCATACAATTTGAATAAATCGAATTTTAACTTTTAATAAAACGATAAAAGTCAGCCGTAGATGTCATTTTGTGGAAGTCAATCAAATTATAGGACCTTTTTCAATTTCTTTACCTTTTGCTAAAGGAGATTCGATTTAAATTTGAGAAAGAAAAATTATCGATATTGCTGCCGTTATTACTGTTACTTTGGCTTTGGGTGATATGATATAATGGAAGTGACTTTTTAAGTTAAAATGTAGAAATGCTTGAAAAATTAAGACATCAAAGAGAAATACACTTTAAAGTAATTATGTAGATTGCAAGAATGAATTTTGTATACTTTAAGATATCTCAAATATATTCGAATTCAAATTCGCCATTCCAAATGCACATGTTATGCAATAATATTAATCCATTAAGGACCAGATTTTAAATAATCTTTGCATATTACACTCAGTTTGTGAGTGAACGGCTACTTAGCTTCAAGTAAAAGCTGTGCACACAAGGCTCAGCTGAAATTGTTTGAGACATGAGCATAGAGATAGAAGAAATAGAGAGGGCATACTTGCTTGAAAAATGGCACAAATTTCTACATTACCTTAGAAGTGCGTCATAAACTTCCCAAGCGTTTCTCGGTTCGTCCCAGTGCAATTGTTACTTGTTTAAATATCCCGCCTAACAACGCCGGCTAAAGACAAAAGTATATTCGGTCTATTTTCTGCATGTCACGTACCATAATGACGGCAGAAATAGGCGCCAAAATTTAAAATGTGATTCAATTATCGAATTTTTTGTTATGTAGAGCATGATAAAAAGATAGGGTGGAGAGAAATTAAATTCTAAAAATTTTTTGGCATGTAAATTTGGAAGGTAGAACATATACTTTTATAAATGCTTGGTTCAGTTTGACTTTAAAGATCGAAATAGATGAATACATCGACTTCAAAAATTTGTGCCATTTTCTTGAAGACAACTTGTATGGAACACCGCCTCCATATATTCATTTCAGTGGGCATGAGAGAAGCACGCGATGCCTTAAACCCAAAGTTTTCTCTTTCGGTGAGCGCTACATAATTTAAAAATAAGTTTGACACTTCTTCGGAGCATACGTTGAGCTTGGTTAAAGTATGCGCGCAACATTTACGTCTTCGGTGAGTCGAATTCGATGCCTAACGAGACTCTATACCCAACCTGGCCAATTATTGAGACCACACTGCTACTATTCGGTAGTTTCATCCAGAATGGGGAATTAGGCTTCTCACTAGGAATAACAATGGTGATGTATTTTTGTATAGTAAGGGCTTAAATTCCATAGGCTTACATGACAAAATAGGCTAAAATATCCTTAACCTTTCCCCTACTTTCACAATCAAGAACTCAGAACTTAATGTCTAATAATCGCAACCATTATGTACGGGCACGCGCTGGCTTGGTGAAATGTTTTATTTCTAACGACTAACGATCTAACGATTTGTCCTCAAGTATTGAAGGCGGGGTTTCCTTCTCAAAACCTTTCCAGCTTCTCGTTTTCTTGAAAATAGTGAAATTTTAAGAACATCGTGTTATATATGTATTCATATCCCACAGACATTAAAATATCCCTTTTTTATATAGAAAGGGACGCAGAATATGGTCGGTTTTAAGATGGCGTATCTCGAAAACGAAAAAAGAAACTTATGAGGATTCCAAATTACTACATGTTAATTACAGCTTTATTTAAGTAATAGACAGATAAAACTAGAATTCCATTAAACTTTATATGTTATTTTTTATTTTATTTTATTGTTTTTTTTTAATAACAGACCACTTTTTTACCTGAAATATTTCAATTTCACCCAAAACTTCAGAACATTTCACGGATGTGATATAGAACGGACATACGCTCTATGATAGTGGCTCCCGTTCTATATTATCTATTTTCCTCTGATAAAGTCTGCGTTTTTCCCGCATTTGTCTGTCTACACGGAAAACCAAGACCCGTATTGTAATTTTACAAATTACAGAGTTACCTGTATATAACATCAATTTTTATCTCTTTTTTATAAAACGTTGCCGTTATGGCGGATTATAGTTGTACCTGGGGCAAAAAATTAAAAATTATTATTTTCTGTATGATATTCACTAAAGAATTATTTAGGAATTTGTACATTAAGTTTAATGAATATGGTGAACATTTGAACAAAATGTGTCAAATTTTACCTGAAAATTTGTCATAAAAGTAACCGCAAAAAGAACAATTTTTGTTATCTAACAAAACCCCTGCATATTTTTTTAGATAATTGATTTACAAATATCTTCGCAAAATTTCAAATCAATCGAATTAAAGTTGTGGAACTTATGTTGGACGGCTATTTTACAAAAACAATTTGGAAACGCTTTTAAAGTGTGCTTTTCCAATGTGCGGCAATTTTGTTTAAAACATCAAAAGAAATCACCCGCTCCCTTTTAAAAGAGTCCTTGCTTGATTAGTCCTCTGCTCCAAATTTCTCAAGACTACATACAGCGCGTGATAGTTCAGGAGAATCCACAACCTATTCTGACTGACAAACGATAACAATTCTGTACATTTTATATTAACCAGACATTTTGGTGATAAAAATAGCTTTAGACTGTGTCCTAAAGCATCGGTTTTAGTCCTGGAGCACCTTGCAAACATTTATTATTTATCATAAATTTTATTCAGAACAAGATGACATTTCTTTTTAAGCGGTTCCCTACGAACAATTTCCACAATGGACGCACATTCGCACGTATGCATAGAAATCCAAAGTTTTATTTAAAATTTTTGGACACCGCAATAATTCCAATATGCCCCGGTACTCCGACATATCACTAATTAAAACTTTAAAAGAAGTCCTCTATTTGCTTTATGAAATCCATTTAACAAGAATTAAGTCATCTTTTTCAACCTACACAATAACTTTAAGGCTGTCCTGTTAAATTTATATTAAGGCTTTTAAATTTTCTTTATCCTTCTTAAGTTCGAGTAAAACCTGTAGAGACAAAAAGATATTCCCGCAGGGCAAAAATTTGAAAATTTTTAGTTATATGGTATAATTATAAATGGAAAACGTCCAAGAATATTTAAACAACTCACTTTCTCATACTAGATTCTTTTTGTTCTCAAAAACTTTCTGCGCTCTTTGCTTTTGTTCTATATATATAGTTGGAAACTTTGTTGTACAACGCCCAAGTTAAGATAGATCATGCAACGTCAAAGTTTATTATTATTATTTACTTTACAACTTTTTAAAGGGATTTCTCGGAAAATTATTTTATGAGAAAATGGAAGAAATGTACGTTGTTAGCAAAAGTTTTTAAAGGGAATCACTTAAAATAAGTTTAAGAACAAATAAAGAATTAAATTTTTTGTAATGTCTGATTCTGACTGTAAAAATGTGAACACAAAAACACAAAAAAATTCTCATAATATAAAAAGCTAAAGGGTGAAACAATTGTGTGGTCAAATTCTCTTAAGATTGACGTTCAATAAATTCCCAATCCGTGAATATTTTGATGATAATTAAAGAGTATTTAACATGTAAAAGATATATTTACCTCTTTTCTTCCCCTTAGAGGTGGAATTGTTAATAAAATAATAAATCTATATGAGTGCCTGCGTTTCGTAAAAAATATATCCTTGAAGGACGTTTCAAATATTGATAGTCTGGACCGAATGATTTAATCTACAAAAATATTTTTACTCCTATAATATATTTTTACAAACCATTTCTTAATGGATGCTTGCATTATAAAAGGAACCTATTCTCCAAATTTCACTTTTCTAGAAACAGTTGATGAGGTTTGGCATTAACATGTCAGTCAGTGAGCTTTGCCTTTTATATGAAATGTAATCTAGATTACTACAGAACCCAACAAACACACAAATCAACAACACAATGATTATCAGCAACAGAAAATGAAAGTAACAACAGACATAAAAGATAGTCAAGTTTTTCTGATGTAGCGATACGTAAAAGAACACGACTCTTTCGAGTCGAGTGGTGCTTGAATTAAGCTCAGGCGAGCTTTTGTTTTCTCTCTCTACCTAGTTCAGCCTACACACTTCACCGGCGACCACAACCGCCAGCGTCACCAACCGTTCGCTTTGTTTGTAACGCACTCGTGCTGCCAATCGTGAAATTCGAATTTCACCCTTATGTCCTTATGTCCACCCCCGCGGATGGTTGAGCGGGTTGAGGCGCGCGTTTACAGATTTTTCCCCTGTTGGCGTGGGTTCGAATCCCGCACAGGACACGGCAATTTGTCTGCATGCGTTTTTGAGGAATTGAAATTGAGATATTAGTCCTGTCTGTCTCTTTATTTTATTTAGATATAGAAACCTCAATAAAGTTCCGGACATTCAACTCATTTCATTGTCCTTCTTTTGCTTAGTTTTCCAAGCATATTATTAAAATAAATTCTTGAAAAATTTACCATAATTGAAATTTTTATTTCTCGGCCCTAGTAAATGTTTCAGGAAGTCAATTTTACCCACTTCAGTTGGTTAAAATTAAAAATGTTTACTCTTGAAAGTAAAACTTTGGGAATTTCCTAACAGCTTTCGTCGATACTGACATAAAAGTCAGCAGAAAATAAAAATTGTGGTTTTGTAAGTTATTAATTGGCACGAAGAGGGTCAGCTGTTTGGGCAGCTCAGCGGTTAGAGCACCTGACCGGAAATTGAGAGGTCACTGACTCGACTCCAGCACCAGACGCCAGCTTTTTTCGTGTCAATATTGTTAGGATCGTAAAAAAATGCTTGGAAAATTTACCATCATAGAAATTTAGTAATGAATTATCTGATGCCCATCAGCAGAGAGAGAATAAAAAATCCTCACAAGAACCATGGTTAAGTTTAGTTTTGTTTACGTAGTACTCTTTTAAGCTAACAAAATCTAAATATTTAATCATGCACATGCACATGTATTAGTTATGATTCAGGCATTTGCCGCAAGATATCGCAAAATGTCAAAGCTATTACAAAGAAATCGCAAAATATCAAAGCTATTAAAAAGAAAACATACCCGGGCATTTTTGGCATTTACGACAGTATTTTTATCTCGGCCTTTAATCGTTTTTATAGATTGAAAGCAATTGGTTCCTCACTGATATATCTTATTTATTTACAAGGAAAATGTCCTAAACAAACAACCTATACTTCCATTTGATGAGATTTTTTATATTCCATTCTTTTGTCCTAAATTAAAAAAAGAAGTTTTTTTCCTAAGACAAAATCTTGTGTCAATAACAGAAATGGATGAGACAGTCAGGTTGATGTAATTGATAATAGCTTGCTTTCTATACCGCTAGTAATTTTTAAATAAAGTTAGAAAAATATATGAGGAAAAGCTATTTTTAATTCAGAATACAAATCAAAAAGTGTGCCACTTTAAGGCCAGAATTACAATGAATCTGCTGCGACAAAAATTAGGAATTTTTATAATTTAGAGACAGCGGCTATGCAGCGGTTGAGTGAAAAAGACAACTATAAGTTTACAATCAGATAGCTCTAATATCCCTTGATTTCGCCCCTAAGTCAACAAAAAATACTTGAAGCATTTAAACGAAAATCATGCAGTCTAACTATGATTAAAATAAATAAAGACGAGACATCCAGTATAGTTAACTTCATACAAACTGGCAAATGTAGATGACTAGGTCATGTATCTAGGATGAGCAAGAATAAAATATGTAAAGCTTAAGGTTAAAAGCAATCATTAAAAGTAAGAACCGCTAAAGCAAAGTTTAATTACATGAAAGCAGACCTTCACAGGCATGTAGTTAGCGTTAACTTGCAAAGATGTGCTAAAAATCGCTCTATGAGCATTAAAAATATAAATAAATATATATATATATACGCTTAATTTTGCAACTACATATTTTTTAAGTAAAATAAATATTTTTAATCTGCCATAATCAAATGTGTTCAACTTGGTTTGAATTGTGTAGTGCTACGGTGCACTCGTTAAGTGCTCCCCTGAGCGACCTAACTTATGTTCACTGATTCACTGTGAAATGGCGAAATTTTCTCATTTGGACGAATATATGTTAAAATTTTTAAGTCACTATGTCCCCGGATCCTTACGTTGCAAGTTATTATCAAAAATATTTTTAAGTAGCTGTAACTTTACCCTTTCCGACAAGGCTACCCTTGGCTACGTATCTTGTTCGTCTATATGAAATAAATAAATGATTGTAGACAGATAATAAGTCAAAGCACAACATATGAACGGAATTTTAATTTAACAAATCGAATAAGTGATTCAGAGAGTTCTGATCATCTTTCTAGGAGAATAAAAGAAATAAAAAATTTATACAGTGAAACCTGTTTAAAACGGAACCTGTAAAAGACGGAAACCTGCCTAAACGGAACAATTTTCCTAACCCATCCAAAATTTGTTTCATTTTCATATATTTGGCACCTGTATTAAACGGAACCTATCTAACGCAGAAACGGAAACCCTACTCAGCCTGAAACTGTTATTCTGGACCTTCATAAAACGGAAAGCTCTTTAGCTCATATGTGTTAGACAATGTTATTCTATATGAACAGGAAAGATTTTTAATGAATGTTGATAACACCAATACAAAAAACATTCAAGCGCTTCAAATTGAATTGAGAGACGAACAAATGTGCGTATTACAACAATAACATCAGAAATATTTCTCCGAAAACGATATATCCTCCATCTGTTTGGTCATGAAAAGAGACAAATGAGAAGCATAATAAATTTCTGGGAGACATTTCTTGGAATGTGCGATTTGCTAAATTTTCTTTCGGTCGCACTCAATTCGCAAAGGCACACCTTTTGTCACTGCGGAAAATTATAATTTTTAGATTCTTTAGAAATATATATAGGTATATATTCTTGATAAACGTCTTTTTTTAATTTAGTATCCCCTCTATAAAACGGAAACCTGCTTAAAGCGGAATATAATATGGGACCCAGAAATTCCGTTTTAGGCAGGTTTTACTGTATTAAGCACCTCTCACAAGTAAGTGCTTCGAAAGGACACTCGGAAGCTTTCCGGAAATAAAATATGCTTAATAGGATCCAGTGAAATAGTAGCTATTTCGGAGAAGACTGCACCCAATTTATTCTCACTGCTACCACAAGAAATGGTTGCCACCCAATGAACGACTAATGAAAGACAAATTATCTACAGGGAAGTGCAAATTCTCGTTAAATTAAACAAAATTGAGATCGTAAAGTTCAGTCAGGAAGCTTTGGAATTCAGATAAAACTTTAATTCAAATGTTTCGGTGACTTCCTGCAAATTTGGCCCACTAATTGAAACGAATTAAATGCACTCTGGAGGATATGAATTCTGCTCACCGGAAAATCCTAACCTCCTAGCGCTTTCGCACATTCGTTAATTTAGGGCGAGAAGCCCCCTCAGCTTCCGTTCGAACATTTTCACGCTAAAATGTGTTTGTGCTGCTGTTGCTACTTTCCGTGCATTTAAAATTCATGCAATCACGAGAGCAGTGAAAAATGGCTGTTTTATGAGAAGTGCTGTAAGAGGGAAGTGAGCGATTACGTAAGTTTATTACCGAATTTAGCAGTAGAAGAATTTCGGGCAGTGCAATGGCAATTTATTTAAAGAGTGATCAATCTTTTTTATGGTAGCATATGCATGATTGATGCAAGCAATCAGTCCAGTCCTCATAACATAATTAATCATCACTTTCTTGCAACAAAATGAAAACCGAGCAAATAGTGGAAATTTTTATCAACTCTGAGGTAATTAAAACAGATTGCTGGGCAAATTTGTCTCAATTAATCAACGTTGTGTTTTATACGTATCTGAATTTATAAAAAGATACTTTATATTAATAAAGTTAAATGCTTCCATTTAATTAACCGCTATAGAATTTTCAACTATGTACTGCACAAATATTGAAATTAGTGAAACATTTTCTATTATAATAAACGGCACTATCCAGCTTTTTTCTGTATCATAATTTGACACGTTCAGTGACGTCACACGATATTTCAAGCCAATTATACAACATTCATAAATGATTTCCGCTGACAATAAACATATCAAAATTGTTGTATTTAACACGTTGAGTGCCCCAATTAGCATAAAAGCTTTCGTGAGAGAATTACTTGGTAAAATTCATTTATCCGGAGAGAGCTTTTAAGTGCCGGTCCTCAGGGACCGGCGTGGCATTTAACGTGTTAAATGCTTGGTAGACTCAAATAACAAATATATTTCAGGTTACTTGAATAAAATATATAACTTTACCAATTTCGATATCTCGGATGCTCTAGGACAGTGATGGGCAAAATCAGCTTTCCTCTCTTGAATCCACACATTTATAAGAGCTTCGATTTGAAAATGTGGAGGCGTACCGATTATTAGCAGTACTCAGGCTCTCTCTAGAGAAAATTTCTTCGGGTATACGATTTCAGCACGAAAAGCAAAGGACGGAATGAAATCGCTATCTGAACAGAAAGCGACCTTATAAAACCGTTCACGAGCTTGACTGCACACAAACCCATATTCACTATGTGAATATGCATCAATTGCACGTGTATTTTAGTGCTTTAAACATTTGTGCCCGCGGGGCGTAGGCAAAGTTTTGCCCTTCACTGAGTTAGAGTATAGAAAAATACCGAGTTTATTCTCAAAATCGAATAAAAACCACTTACAGAACTCAAGGTGATATACTTTTATTTTTCGATTGTTCCCAAATTTGCGTGCATTAACTTCGCGTACATTACCTGTGAATATAATTAATTACTTCAAATGTAATACTTTTATTAATATGCCTAATGAAAAATAAGCAATCAAATAACTTATGCGTTAAAAAGAAAATATATTTATAAAATCTTTAAGCAGACTAATTTCTCATCACCAGAAATTTATAAACTTTAGTAGAAATCAAGCATTCAATTTTGGTGTGGTATTAGGAAATTTGCGATACTCTTTCAAGATAACAAATACAAACGCACAGCAATAGTAACGAATAAATTTAATATAAAGGTTTGGTTATTAACGATTAATCCAATTCTATTTTTATTAAATTAATAAAGATCTCTAAGAACTGATTTATTCACAAATAAACCATATAACTGTAACACAACCTCATCGCTCACTTCTTCCTAAGACGCAAATCCCTTCTGTGATTTGTCTTTTATTTAATCAGCACCAAAATTCCAATCTCTATCTCTATTATCGTCCTAATCCATTTAAGAAGACAAAAAAGCTTATTTGTTTAAGAAGTCAATTTAATTCAAAATTTTCAATGATCCGGATCCGATCAAAAAAACACGGCTATTGACGTCAATCATTCTTAAACTAGGTTGAATCGGATAGTTGCCATGACCTAGGAAAGAGTACACTTCCTATCCATCCATAACGAATGAAAGTAAAATTCCTCCTTACGAGATATGCAAGATATTTTAGCAACAAAAACTAAATAACGAAATACGGATTGCCTTAAGGAAAATGCCCCAATTTGCCTAGCCATATCTTTATCTTCCTTTTCCATCCTAACAAATTGCAGAAATTGGTAAAATCTCAAGGGGTGACAATTCTGTTTTTAGAACGAAAGGAACAAAAAGAATTTAATTGAAAGAACAGAAGAGATACATAAAATTTCACAGGACTAATCCAAATTAATGTTTTAAAGCTTATAGGATTATTGCATACTCTGTACACGATTTTACGAAGAGGGATTAAATCATTGTCCCAGTTATGCTCATATTAACATATTCGCAGAGAATCCCCAATTTGGTCAAAGCTGTGTATACATCCCCTTTCCAGCATCACCCATCAGCTTGTAAATTGGACAAAGAGTGATCTATGAACGGAATTGTCGCTGGTTTGACAACAACCAGAGACCCAAAGCTCTCAAAAACAGACAATCAATTTCAGGTTTTCACTTCAACTTTAATTATAGATGCTTCTGCCTCAAAGCAACCAAATAACATGACGAAATTCGTTGCTTTACTACTTCGATCATCACTTCATAAAGCGACCGCAGTAAACTTGGTTTGCCAAAGAAATGTTTGAAGCAAGAATTGATTTAATTGGATTTGTTGATTTAGGAAAGAATAAATATACTTTAAGCCCTTGAAAATAGCAAATTTATTACTCAGAAGTTCAGAAGAATGTTTCTACCCTTTAAAGTTTATAGCCTACAGGTTGGGGCGAAACTTGTAGCAAATTTACATATCGTAGAATGTTGGAGTGCTTGAAAGGCATAAAACTTAATTTGCAACAGGAACATTCTGTACACTTTGTTGAAATTCCAGTTCAATTTCTACATAATTCTAAGGCAATTGCAATTAACATTTCCCTCTAGACTTCTTACTTTACAGAATTTGGCATGTGAGTAATTCAATTTAGGCACTAATTATAAGTGTGAAATATGAATCATTGAAGAAATTCATGATTTAAAGTTATCCATTGCTGTGTGTGTAGGTATATGTAAGAATATGTGCTTTCGCAAATTCTCACTTTCTCTCCTGTATTATAAATCGCTGTAAGTTTTTTGTTTGATTTAATTTCTTTCTTTACAATACAAGTTCCTCTGGCGGTAACAGAATCATATAAATTAATTAAAACAGATTAGAAAAAAAATTGAAAAACAAAATAATGAATAAGAAATAAATTAAACCAATATTGCATTCTGAATCAACGGGTTTATATTTTTGGAAAGGAAATCTCGTCAATTTAAAGCTCTATTCTACATATTTCTCTGAATTCGGTTAATGCTTTAACGTTTTCACATAGGGTCGACCTCCATTCGTATTGTAATGTACACTCAGCCTGCCTTTATAGGTAAAATTTTAAAGATATGATATTGAAGTGTATATAATTCCATTTTAAAGACAAACTTTCTTCCTAAATTATAAACATTTATGCAAGAGAAAGCCTTTATCTGCCTTCAAATAATTTCATAATCCCTCCCTTTTTTCTCTTCTATTGTAAATTGAAAATGCGGAATATTTTCAAAATTTATCTGTCACTGAAGAGGCAAATAAATTTCACTACGGTTAAAAATTTCCAAACTTCTAACTACCGTATATAACTGTACCATATAGCAAAAACCTTCTAGGAATTCCAACTTCACAACTAAAATAATTCCTTAACTAAACTTTCAATGCTTTTTAAACATACCAGACTTATAGTTGCAAAACAAAAACTTATTTCTTTCTAAGTACAAAATGCTCTTCAAGTGGAAAAAATGTTTACTTACTGCCATCACTATGAGCAACTCCTTCCCTCAAAAGAAAATATCTCAAACCTTCCATCGTATATGTTTGGGCACGTTGAATTGGATCTACAACATTAAATTTACTCTTGGACATTTTTTGACCATCCACAGTCCAATGTGAGTGCACCAAAAGTCTCCTTGGCGGATCTATTTCTAAAAATTGTAAAGTATGAGAAAATTGACACAAACATCTCACAATTCCGATATAGACATAAAGATATGTTTACCTGCAGCTATAAGAAATGCTGGCCAGTAAATTCCATGAAACTTGAGAATATCTTTCCCAATTACTTGAACTGTAGGAGGCCAATGTTTTTTGTACTTGAAGAAAATAAAATTTTATTGATTACGTCGAGTGGAATTTGAGATGTACTTAAGCACATCAAACAGTTTCAAGTACATTTAGTTTGCTTACCTTTGCTTCAGGATACCCTACACACGTAAGGTAATTAACAAGGGCGTCTAGCCAAACGTAAACAGTCTGCGAATGGTCTTCTGGCACTGGGATACCCCAATGGACTCTTTGTGTTGGTCTTGAAATTGATACATCCGGAAGAGGCTCTTCTAAGTAGTGCAGAAGAATTTTCTCAAATTTTGCTGGTTTTATTCGATCTCTATGAATTATGAAAAGTTATGTAAAAGATATATTTGTTTATGTCAATATTATTTACCCGCTCTTTACCCAGTGAATTATATCATCTTGAAATTTACTAAGCTTAAAAATGTAGTTAATTTCTTCTGTCCATTCGACAGGATGTCCAGACTCCAAAGACACTTTGGTTCCATCTGAACTTTGTGTTAGCTGATTTTCAGTCAAAAACATTTCATCTGAAACACAATACCATCCAGCGTAATCGGCAGAATAAATATGCCCTGCAGACCTTAGTACATTCTATAAAGTAAGAGATTAAATTGATGAAAATTCATGTAACGTAGTGATCACAGGCAAAAAAGCAATAGATAGATAGAAAATAGATGTTTATCAAAAAATATGTAAAAAGCCAAATAAAAATCTGAGAAACATAAAGGCAAAGGTACTTAAATACAAGTAATAACAAAGTAAAGAACAGAGGAAAAAACGGAAGATGTGAAAAATAATTAAGCCGATTTTTTAAATGGGAATTGCAATATTTCCACTGCCATGAAATATGCGAAAATAAGCTGACACCTATAGCTACATAACAAAATCATGTAAAGCTACCTGACTAAATCTGTTCTAGATCCCTAAAACTATCCATTTTCACATACTTATGAAAACATCTTGTTTAACATCCCTTTAGTTGCCTATTCAATTTATGAATTCTCCCACCTACCTTTTGCTTATTACCTGATATAAAGATCGAAAATCAAATTATTATTCACTAAATATTAAATTTCTCGTTAAAGATAAATTAAATAAAACGCTTAATTAATCCCCAGCATACACTAGGGGTCTGAGCGACCCCAAACATAAGAAGACTTCTGAACCAGGGAAGTTCAGACCAATTAGTATACTCCCTGTATTTTCGAAGATCTTAGAAAAATTTCTTTTTATTCAATTAAACGACTCTATTGAATGCAGGGGACTTTTAACTGAAGAACAGTTAGGTTTTCCTCCTGGACATAACATTACAACTACTCTTCTGCATGCGGTAGAAATAATTAGACGGAGCGTTGAAAACAAGTGTCCAACATTACTTTGCCCTCTCGATTTTACTAAGGCATTTAACAGTGTTAATGTTAACCGATTAACAAAAACTTAAGGAACAGTATGAATTATCCAGTTCTGCTGTTAAATATATATATTTTTTCTCTTTCTTATCCAAATTGTTTAATCGAACGGTCGATTTTCTGAATGTAAACCTCTGTTTTGAGGCGTGCCTCAAGGATCAATTTTGGGGCCATTCTTATTCTGTTTATATATAAATGATATAGTAAACTTTCTCAAGAACTACTCTATTAAAATTTATGCGAATGACGTGCAAATGCTATTGCCTCTGTCTGTTAGCAATGTTACTACAGCTGTCAATATTTTCAATTCTGACTTAGCTCGACTTTCTGAATGGGCCAAGCTAAATAAATTGACGCTTAATCCCGATAAGATGCAAGCAATCGTGGTATTTAAACACCACATTGATACACAAAACTTTCCCTCGTTGACACTGAGTAGAACAACTATATCATGTTCTGAAGCCGTTCGAAATCTTGGTGCAATTTTTGGGTAAAGCATATATAGATACGGCTGTGGGTAAATGTTATGTGGGATTGAGGAACTTATGGCATTATTCTATGTATATACCAAGCAAAATCCGTCTTCTGCATATAAAGCCGACTTGCCGGGGAATTTGGGTGTATTTTCTATTTTTGCGTTTTCCGTTTCTGTTATGTGCGTTGATTTCATTTAGCAAGAAGACTACATCCGGTAGGTATATCACACAATTTGAAAGTATATCTTCTATTTATTAAACACCGTAATCCTTTCTTTCAGAACAAGGTAAAACCCGCATTGTCCGAATTCGCCTTACATCACAATATTTACGAGGTAAGTAGAAGTTCTTATTTCCAGATGTAAACACTAATCCTATCTTATGAACTAAACAATTGCTATCCCTTATAGCAACTATAGTCCCTAATACATTTACAATGATATTATTCCTTACATCCTAGAACCTATCTACTCCATTACATACCATCTGTTCATTATATTATGTTTTAACTTCAATTTAATCGTTATGCTTTTCTTTTGCAGACCTGTTTCATTAATATAAATAGGATAAGACATAGAGGAGAGCTAAACATCGAGAAGAGATAAGTCTCATAGCTCCGCCTCTGTAAAACAATAATAGGATTTTCTTTGCAGGTTCAGCTTATCACTGGAGAGAGAGTAAAAGACAGCACAAACACGTACCCATCACTCCTATCGTATTGGGCTCTCTCAGGTTATCTGGACGAACGCCCAATATGTAACGCAACAAACCAAAAATGAGAACAAACTGGCTAAAACTTCACATTGAATGTAGAACTTGTCAAAAATAAAAATAATTTTGTTTAATGCAAATATCTACAGGATCTATTAATTGTTTTGACTGTTTTTTATTTTTTGCTTTTTGTTTAATTTTATTTGCTAACAAGAATTTTAATCTATTAATAGGAACAGAAGGGAACAAATTTATAATAGTAGGAGGAAGATTAATATCTTTAAGGAGTTACACACCTCCAGTCCCAGCGAAAATTAATATTTTTTAAATATAAAACACTTTTTTTGAAATTCTGGAGGTATGTACCCCCTTAAATTTATCTATTAAATCTTTGGTATTCTTCACGGAGCATGAACTTTTAAATCCTATTGATTGTGGTAATATACAGCACAACTCTTTCCCAACCCATTGGGCGGGTGCGTTTATACCGGTCTAATAGGAGCTCCTTCTCCATATACTATCGAAGCAGAAGGGTTATTTTGTCTTACAGAATATATTTGTTTTTCATGAAATATTATCGCTTTGTCAACTTTTTAAAGTCGGGTTCTTTTTAGTTAATGTATCATGCATTTTGTTTACATAATCAATTTTAATATGCAAATTGTGTTTCCCTTGTCGCCTTGGTTATAATTAATTAAATTAAAATTGTGGCCCACTTGCAACATTTGTCAGGTTAAAATTTCCCAATCTCCTCTTCCCTAATTTCCCTCCTCCTAAATTGTACTTTGTGCATCATAGGGTTGTCTACTGAGCTTAGGCAATACCTTAAGAAAATAATACCTTCTCTGACTATGAAGATTCCGCTGGTTTTTTATTAAAATTTTCAAGCTTCCAACAAAAGTACTTGAGATAGTCTAATGCAGGTCATTAGTTTCAGAATGTCCTAATTAAGACGGAACAAGACACAAAAAATTGCAAAAAGGTGTAAGAAGAATTCAAACAAATGTTTTTTACTGAAAATGTTGCTTAACAACAAATTCTACCAAGTGCCCAAGAAAAAATCAAATTATTAAAACATTTGTCATAGCCTTTTTCCATTAACCCCAGGCAGAGTGTCTTTTATCAACGGAAAATTGATAAATACTTTAACAGTAGAAAAATACGTGTCCCATTCCTTGTATCAATATTTCCAGAAAATCAGAAGACCTTTCTTTGTTAGTCAAAAAAATAGTAAAAGCCTGTCTTAAATGAACAGGGAACCATGCCCCTGAGAATATTAACAGACCGTCTCGAGC
>QYTT01085545.1:15711-39715 GCA_006980735.1 Dasypogon diadema | reverse complement strand
GTGGCTTCACAAGTACAATTCTTGTCAGTAGAATTGCCTCAATCACTGGTACTCAGAAAAATCGCCGTGTCCTGTGCGGGATTCAAACCCACGCCAACAGGGAAGAAACTCTGCGGACGTGTGCCTCAGCCCGCTCGATCACCCGCGTGGGTGGTAATAATCTACAAACTAACTATATTTATAAAGATTTCAATAAGGCTTTTGATAAATTACCGCACTCAGTCATTATACTTAAATTGCGTAAACTAGCGTTACCGACTTTGCTTTTGGAGTGGATTTAATCGTATCTGTCTGATAGATCCTATCAGGTGCTTTTTCGTGATTCTCAGTCGAGGGTCATAGAGGCCACATCTGGGGTGCCTCAGGGTAGTCACCTTGGCCCTCTTATTTTTGCCCTTTCATTGACGATGTAGTGCAGCTTTTGAAATGTTAATTTATACTGACGACGTCGAAGATTTTCCCCTTTATCAGCGATATCGGTGACTGTGCGTCTTTTCAGGAGAACTTAAATATAATATATATATAATTTCTCAAATTTTTCTGGATTACTGATCATTTAATTAATTCGTTATTTTTTCCGCAAAAATTGATTCCACTAAACAATATTGTTGACGTTTCTCGTCCTCTCCCTAACCAATTTCACTATAGTAATTACTGTATTTAAGATCTCCTACCGCAAAGTTTTGCGTTGACTAATCTCTCATAAAAAGAGTACAGCTATCAAAACACTAACAAGTTAAAAAGTTATAATTTGAGCACTGTTAACATAAGCGCTACATACACATACATAATTTTACATAACAAGTTTGCAATGAGAGATTTAATGCATTTTCTTTTCTTTTTGACTTACCTAAACAAGTAATGATCACTATGTAGATGTCCGTCTGGCCCTGAGTAAATATAATAAGTATCGGTGCCGTCAAACACGACCCCATTAATACCACTGCACGTTGAGACAGCAACTCTTGAATCTAAATTACCCCTAATTGTGCCCTTTAAAATACATGGGAAATTAATGACACCTGATCACTGACTATAGTGTAATGTCAAAACTTACCTGATAATGGCAGAGATCTATATCAGTCTTTGTCAAATTGCGTACAACACTCTTACCCATTGAGTTTCGGTACCGCAAAAAGTGACCTTTGGGAATGAGTTCCTCATTCAGCTGTAAATCTGCTAGAACTTTTCTCCCCTCATGTTCATAGGATAGAGTGATATGTGATGCATGAACCCCCTCCTGAAAGTTAGAAATATCTTAGAAAGTTCTCATACGACAATAAAAAATGTTTTCTTATTTCATTAAGTCATTTTAGGGTAATATCATTTTAACATGCAATCTTCTTTCTTTGCGACACTAATTTTGTCTCCTTGCAAGAATGTCAGGTTTTTACCTGTTACGCTAAAAAATTAATTTTATCAAAAAGACATTTTGTTAAGAAAAGTAAAAGAAGATACCAGGGACTTTCATCACCTTGTGACAGGTCGCACCTGTTTCAGAACTCCCGACACGCAAATTGTTCTTTTTTCTCCTATAATGCTGACCACAGCACAGCGGTGGTTGGTAATTGGCCTGGTTTTCATAATAGATAAGGATGAGAATGGGATTGACGACTTTATTTGCCGTAGGGTAATTAGCAAATGGGGTCGTTGACTTAAGTATTCAACTGGAAAGGTATATTGCCTTGGGCTAAAAATTTTTCTTCTGTTGTGCAAAGCAAAAAGCCGTTGGAAGTGTGGATGATAACACATGAAAGCAGCTTATTTTTACAGCACAACCATCCTATTATTACTGGTGAGGTTGATGAGTACATTAAAATTGGAACTACATACTTATGTAACGTTAACTGTGCCAGGCCAACTAGAGGAATTAGGAAATATTTAAAAACTGTGTGAGGTAAAATAGCTGACTATGACAGCGGCAGCCTACATAAAATACTTATAGTAATGAGATCGCAAACACCTAGGTAAATTATTGCCGTAATCTTCTCATAAAAGTGGTATACAGCCAAGGATCATAGGTTTAGGCGGCTGAAACCATATTTTTACGAATCAGATAAACTTTATTGCAGACTTTTATTGAATCCTTGGAACATTCTTGTGACTGATTTCTTAACACATCAAATATGCAGAAGTTCTAATCGCCTGTGTAATAAAAGGAACTATTCTCAATAATAGCGCCCACTGCAATATCCTTTTATTCTTGATTACAGAAAAAAATTCTTCCTTCAATAATTTCGATTACATACATGTAATAAATATAATAATTTACATGGCTTATTATTCCGTGTCTCAACTGTACCCTACAAATAGCAATTCAAAAGGATTCAATTCAGAGAAGCTGGGAGGTAAAACATCCAGGGATCATCGGTAGCGCACATTCTCGTGAAGCCAGTTTTGTCCAAGAAGTGGCTTTTTTAAGATGATAGGGTCTGTAGCAGAGAATCTCTATATACAAGGTGAGATCAAGGTACCACGTGGTATTCCCTTGAGGTGAGCTGATAAAAAAACCGTCCACCACCATAAAACCCTCCCTAACGAGTTACAGCCCCTCAAAGATTTTTCGACTTTGAATGTTCCCAGATGGAAATGATTGCTCATAACTTTTGAATCACCCTATGGATTCTGATTATTTTTGATTGAGTTCAAAACTAGCAAAAGTCGCGTATTTCTATAAAATTCTCAACCATTTTTTCTGTTTTCTCTGTTTCAAAAACCTGTCTTTCACAATAAGTTAAAGAAGATTGACAAAAATCAATTTTTCTATAAATTTTAAAGTAACAGTGAGCGCTACAAGAGTCGGCCGGTACCTTTCTGCTAAAAGAAAAAAGGCATGGAAATCTGTTTTTTTGCTTATTCGAAATTAAAATGAACACATATCGCTACTTGTGATGAATAATGGATTGCTTATGGCAATCATAAACGACTTGAACAATCGCAAGATATTGGCTGATCTCCAAGTCAGACACTTTCAGTCTTCACACCAACAAAACTGTGAAATATTAAATAAATAGTGCAATTGTGTCTGGTGAAATAATGAGAAAAGCTACCTATGCTAAAAAATCAAAAACGTGTACGGAAAGTCCAATCGAAAACAATCACCCTCATGGCAATATTACTTAAATATTCTACGAGATAATAGGTGGCGCTTATCGAAATTCTTTGTATTTTGATGTTGAGTTTATTCAAGGTTCATTCAGAACGGCTGGCACACTTTAAAACGCCCTTATCATCAAAGTAAATTTGGATACTTGAGGTTACAATTAGCAATTGTCGTCTTGAGCCAAAAAACACAGCTAAAGAGAAGACACATACTATTTCCCACCTTTCATATACTATAGAAGTTTGACGAAATAGTAATATGAACGGAACTGTAGCGAGGCTTCGAGAAAAGACATCGGATATGATATGGTTTCGAATATTTTTATACTTATGATATGGAAAACAATCAGTTGTAAAGTGAGCCTTAAAAATCCACATGCCTATATGGACCAAGCTGGGAAATATGTATAATTTTTCGCAATCAGCTGTAAGTATTATTTCTTATTTGGTTTCTGAACGTAAGTAGCAGGATAAAACAGCAAGAGTGCAGATCACAGGATAAAACAGCAGGACTGCTGAATCGGCACAATTAGTGGAAGTACCGCAGGGTCCAGTTCTCGATCTCCTATTGTTCTGCCTACTTATAAATTATTTTCCTAATACATACTACAGAAAGCGCTAGCATCCATTTATATGTAGATGATTATGATTTATTCATCTTGAAAAATTGATTGTATTTATCGTATTAATAATGATTGAATGAAAACTTTGAGAGCAAAAATTGGTAAAAAATGGGATGTTGTGACCGATTAAACTATATTTTACAATTGATATATGACGGACTTCGACAACTTTTGCTCTCAGGCAGTGCAGTATATCCTGCGTTGAAAATGAAAGGCTCTGTTGATACCACATTTTACTTTTTGAAGTACTGTTTACACACAATTGGACGCCGAATGTAACCGAAAGGTAACTATTGCTTTCAATTAGATATGGCCTGATATATTATGACCACATTTCCGGTTATATTGAAATCGCCCTCTTATCTGTGCGAGCATATGCGTTTTCCATTCTTCTCTTTATAATTCTCCTCTAATTCCGCGAATGCAATATGTTGTTTGGCAGCACTCTTATTTTGTTATTGTTTCTCGCTAGTAAAATTCTCTTCTCCAAAGTACCAGAAGGCTTGGAAGGACATTTAAATTTAAAAACTGGTTGAAGCGTCATTTTCTACGTTAATTGTTGCCATTTGAGCATGGGTATATGGGTGATTAGTCTCGACTAATATTTCTTTTTCGTTTGAATTGGGCATTTGCATTTGCTTGTAGTTTAGAGGACTTTGCTTCAGTGTATTTGTGCCTCTTTAAAATCTTTACAAGTTTACCAACTACCCAGCTTCTGGGTGTACGCAATAACCTATCTAATAATTAAAATGAGAGAAGCCTTTACAACATGATAAGATTTAAATTTCAGCAGCCAGCATTGTGTCTTATTATTATTTTAGGTTAGCTATAGAGCCGCGCTTTTTGAGCCTTTCGTTTTATAACATTTTAATGAAGTGCCTATCTACATAAAAGACAATCGTCCAGTCAAAACATTCAACAAGCTAGTAAATTAGACTTATCCGTCTTAAGTATCTCACGACAGGTACATCTACATCAAAATACCTCTGGCTTTTCATGCGACTAGTGGAAAAATGACTCATCTTTTGTTATGGGTGATGGACTTCCGAGTTAACAGGTGGATTTACTTAATACGTCAGCTACATGATTCAGGGTATTTAATTATCTTTTAGTTCTCACCTCTTCCTGTGTCGTTGTAATGGCCCTTTTATGTCGCCCATGATGAATCTGTGGTTTAATGATGGTGTGACTTGAGAATTCGTCTAATGGATGGTCGTAAAAATTATCTGAAAAGAAAATATTTCCATGAGTTACAATCTATGATTATTATTCATTGATTTTAATGTTTTTGTCGGAACGATAAGTAACTTTGTACTATTATTTTGGAGCACTCGATTTTTTTATATTGATTATCGTTTCCCAGGCATTTAAGATATTTGAAACTCAGGATCATTTTATTAATATAATCCTCTGTAAAAAAAAATCCCTTGAAAACATATCTAGCAACTTCAATAGCACAATTTAAAGGAAATATTTTCAGTGATTTTATAACCAGGAAAGCAGGAGAAATGCTATTCTTCCTTTCATTCAGAAACAAAATGTTAAAAAACAATAAACAGGAAATACCGGATTATCATTCATATTGTAATAAATAAAGGGAAAATATTAACACTATGAGTTGAAAATGATAGTATGCTTCTCCGGAAATGAATGACTTCAGCGTACTTTTTTATCTGCGATATAATTAATTAGAGTTTTAATTATATTATCGCTGCACTTATGCATGCTGCATGCAATTAAATGAGAAAATCGCGAATACTTTTCCTTTCACTGGGGGTCACACAGAAAAGCTTTCATGAGCATGTCTTGCTACAGTTGTGCATCAATGCGAAGTGTTTTTTTTGTAATTACAGCCTCTGTATTCACAATATATCACAAGTTACATTCAGTTCCTTTTTTATGTTTGTTTTTTATAGTCCAGCTTAAGTGGGCGAGTATTCATTAAAAAAGTTCTATTCATATTTTTACAAGAATAATATATATGAAGGGTTCACGGAAAAAACGTGCGAGGTCACATTTTGTTAATTTCTTGGGAGAACGTTTTCAGTTTTTCGACTTCAACTTTAGCAGCTGCTTTCCCATATGAGAAAATATACATTCTAAGCTATTAAAAAATATCTAGAAAAGCAGTTGTACCTTTCAAAATTTTAGGAAAGGTCAAGCATAGCACAGATATTAGTACCTCAGAATAGAATTGTATTAAATCCATTGTTACTTACATTCTTCCTCTGACTAAACGCACTTTTTTGCACTATGTCTTCCAAAGTGTCAATGGACTGAAAAATAGAATATCAAAGTAAGAACCCTATGCTTAGGACCTATTCCAATTCAAGTCTTCGTCTTTGCTTTCATCTTGTTGGAACAGTTAGTGAAGTTAGAAATGTCAGATGTTTACGCTATGAGCCGTTTGTAGAATAGGTTTTAGGAACAAAACATACCTACATGTTCCCGTTTTAGTTTTTATTTAGAAAACCTTTACAATTAGAATGAAATTATTTAAAACCAAAGTAGTACATAATTTATGAAAATTTTTGCACAATGGACACTCTAGTCTTAACCATGCAATGACAAACGAAGTGTCAAAAATCAAGCAAAGCAAATAAAGTGGAACAAGCTAGCTTGTTTACTGACCTCGTAAATTATTATAACGAGGCGAAAACGAAGACTTGGATTGGAATAGGCCCTTAAAGAAAAACTAATACACTTCTGGGCCCTTCTGGGGTGCTGATATAGAGATTTTTTGCCAAACTTATTTATATCGTTTGCCTTGTATAACAAGAAATTATGGATGCCACAGCGAAAACCTGCCTATCGGTTGATTTTTTAATCGATGCCCTACAAAAGGACGAATATGCTATTGTTTTGTTTTACATTTTTTCTTTTTAACAATCTCTCACTATTGAGTAATCTAATAAAGAGTGATATAATTTGTTTTGTAAATAAAGACAAAAATTTACAGAAACGTATTAACTTTTATTGCATCTTTATCATTTAAGGGATGGGAATTATACATGTTATACATTATACAATATAACCCGCGTTGGAGACCATGAGAGCTTTTTAAAACAAGGTCAAATTTTCTTGTCTCATTCAAATCTCCAAGTATTTTTGCATATCTACATCTGATATTTTTAATTCGAGCATGTTATGCATAACCTAGAAGAGAAATTATATATACACACACATATCTATGTACGTATAAACTTGTGTACGAGACATACTATCATCACCATAAGGTTTTTTCAACAATTTTCAACAACAATTCATACGTCACAACAAATTTTTTTCCAAACTTAAAATTTAATATTTGCTCTTTGTTCCATTGTGTTTTTTTTTCCAAACTTAAAATTTAATGTTTGCACTTTGTTCCATTGTGTTTTTACGACAAAAACACCAAACATACTACCATTAAAATGCATGTAAATTTGACACCTGTCATCGGATTAGCATGAACATTTGGCTTAATAAAGATGTACCTCATAGAGATAAGAGAATAAGGAGACGCTATATTCGTGTAAAACACGTATGTGAATTTAAGCATTTTCGGTCTCAGAGAAATTTACCACTCGAGAGAGGATTGTCGCCTTTCTTCATTCAAATTCTTCATGTAAATTGTTTTGTTCTCTTGCATAGTGCTCTCTTTCTCATATTATTTTGTATGTCGCCTTTCGTGTTCAGTGGTAGCTGGCCAACAGAGCTGTGAAAGCTCAAAAGAATCCAAGGGAATCCATGGAGTATAGAATTAGTTCATCTTCTTCTGTTTTTCTTTTTTTTTAAGCAAACCCGAGAGAAGTAAAGGCCAGTATTAACATGAAATTTATCTTGATGTCAGTTTTGCCCACATTCATGTTTATTTAATTTGCTATGATGTGTACAATCGACTTTTAAACACAAAAGCTATCTATTTTCTATATAGAACACTTAAGTAACACAGTGAGTTAATAACCGAGTTAATTTAACCCAGTTAATGTTGACAACTGTGCCAAAAAACGCAGCTGCTGTGTATGTACGTGTTTAAGGCGTTCTATTGCATGTTTCGGTTTTGAATATAAATGCCGAGAAATATATAAAACAACTTTGGCAAATTGTATAAGCCTTACTTGACTGCTTATTGTCTATTGTGTTCCTACTGAATATTCTTATTATTCTAATATTTTATTATTTTACAATGTTCGACGGTATTTGCTTTTCACACAATAAGGCACACATTTGTAGCCAAAAAATAAGCGGAAAGATGATATTCCAAAAACTTTGTAACAAATTAACCTCCATTAGATATTGTACATTTTGTAAATGGGTTTCACAAGGATTGATATTATAAATATTTCACGACACTTCCGGATATTTCATTCATTCACCCACCGCAAATGCCAAACTTCCACTTGAACCAAATTAGTCGGGTAATTGTTTAAAAAATCAAATCGTATTTGCTGTATTTTAAAGCTGTCTCAAGGTGAACAACTTTCCTTCAGAAAAGCAAGAGTTGTCGGCACAACTGAGTTATTTTATCATGGTCTCGGCTTGCCTTATCGGAAAGGAAATTACAACGCACTCTCATGGTCTTGTTTTTCTGTGTTAGCAAGTGGTGAATGCTTCGCGTGCCAATAAGCCTAAGTGGTGGCGCCTTGCAAATTGTTTTAAACGAACTCAATTGTACTGCAAAAATCAAAGGAAGCAAGAGAATCAACTAGGGTACATGGCACCTACGTTATGATGCCTGGGTGAATACATCGCAGTTTCACTATATGCAATAAGATTATTATTTACAATTGCACTACATATTGTGACAACTGATAGCAGTGGAGCAGCATACATAAGTAACAGCAAATATTTACCTCAGGTACATTTTCGATCGGAATTCATTTGCATAATTTGTGCAGGTAGACTCATAAAATTTACGTTCGTCATACGATATGTGTTTGCATATAAAACAATTTCGGAATAAATACACATCGCAAATAAAATATTATGCAGGAAAAGGACGAACAACAATTGTACTCATGAAGAGTATTCTGAACTTCAAGGTTTAGCTTCCAAGAGAAATCTGAATTTTTATTATCTGCAAACGATACGAATGTAGGGACATCCACGATGTCATCCAAACAGGACGAGATTTTACAAGGATACTCTTGAAAGAGTAAATCTGTCTAAACAATTCTGGGGGCCAAATATAAAAAGTTCTTCTTACAGTATACTTTAGTCATTTGAAAAAAACTCTCGAGCACGTTTTGACTTTCGTCACCCTTAATCCTTGGAGCTTTTAAGTGAGACTCCAAAGGTCAATGACTTTTATTACGTAGCATTAAAAACTTTAAGAAATTACTTAAAAGTTTAGAAATTCTGGGCAATTGCCAAGATTTAGTACTTAAGTGCAAGCATGGTTTCGTACCGACAGAAATAAGGCGCCTTTATTCTCTGTTTGTGCACTCTGAGATTTTCTTAAAGATATATTTAACATCGGAGGCAGGCATTTTCAATATTACCAGGAACATTGCCCACGGGAGGCCTACAGACAAAATTCACAACCGGAAGAGAGAGAAAAGCAAAGGCGACCCTTGCTACCGACACGATATCATTGTTGTGCTCTAATTCCCAAATGTTCCCTTTATGAACGGATGTTTGCCTACTTATTCCATATTGAAATAGAGTACTCTTAGCCATCTGTTGTTGATCTTTTACAGCTTTAATTTTTCAACAAATTTTAACAATATCATGTTATCAGTCCACTTCAGACTGTTGACATACTAATTCTTATTTTACTGAGGGAGGACAAATTCAAATAGACGAACGTGATAACTTGTTGCAGCACCTAACTCATCATTAAATTAGCAGAGTGTACTTTAGTCTTGTTAGTGAGAAAAAAAATAAATAAAAATAAAAATACTGATAACTTTGGAGCTAGCAATTAAAAGCCAAGTGCGATGACTTCAAGTTTATTACAACTCTATAATGTTGTTCAGAATTAAAAGAAAAAAAAATAGAAGAGAAGCAAACGAGAAAGAATTTCGTGATTTTAAGTATGCTGGTATTTCCAGTTGCCAATTAATATTAATTTTGATACCTTCAGAGTCCTACACTCTGAATATGAATTTACTTGAACCTTCGAGTGTGAGAAATAAAATCACGGAGTATGAAGAAACATGCAACTAATGTTTGCAACTTTACGACTGTTGTAAGCATATGCAAAGTTACTTTAGTCTTGCTTTAGTGAAGTCTTGTAGGACTTTCAACAGTTTTTAGTGAAAAAAAAAAATAAAAATAAAAATACTGATAACTTTGGAGCTAGCAATTAAAAGCCAAGTGCGATGACTTCAAGTTTATTACAACTCTATAATGTTGTTCAGAATTAAAAGAAAAAAAAAATAGAAGAGAAGCAAACGAGAAAGAATTTCGTGATGAGGTATTCTAAGAGATTAAAGTCTTAAAAATATGTGGTAAAAATTTCAAGTAGAAATTTGCAAAATTGGTGTTGAACAATGACGGATAGAAATCGTAGCGGACGTGTCCCGCCTACCCGCTGATCATGTTTGCACCTTCTGTATTATACTTGGAGACCTTTTTAGAACTTTCTAATGCTAGGAAGAAGTCAAGTCAATTGAATAATTTAGAGGGGGCATTACTATATGCCCCCGGGATGGCAGGCTAGATATAAGTACTATGAAAAAAACATTTCTTCTGAACCTACTTTATTTATGTTGGTGGAAGTATTATACGCTTCTCAAATAATCAATTGTCATGAATTGGGCTTAATATATTCAGAAACGTTGCTTCCGTACTTTAGAATAGAAACATGAAAAAAGATCGAGAGTTTTTATTTATATAAAAAAAAAACTGCAAAAATTTTTGTGGGAAAAATGTGTTTTTCCTTTGAATGAGCATAACTCATGTAAAACTTCTTATATTTTCTTTATTCTCGTCTACTTTACGCGGCAATATTTGCAAATTATAAAATAGGTCGAATTTTTTATTTTAGGTCATTTGAGGTTTTAGAATTTCCTGTGTTCACTTCCTCGCTTGGCTATATGCACGTTCTGTCGCCCCTTTCCGCTCTCTTTGACGGTTCCAAATAATATGCAGATGCTTTTCTACTTTTAACAGTTTTTCCCATACAAATTCCTATAATTACCTTCTTTACAATTCAACAAAATAGAAACCTCCAGTAAAAAGCTCTAGTGTTCTCTATGGTGTGACATCAGATTTGTATACAACCGTTAGGATTGGTCCATCTACTTCCACATAAGTTAAGTTTTGTTTTGTACGGTGGAGAACGTGCGCTTGGTGACCTTACTTGGGACATTCATATACAATAACAAATTGAGTAAATAATGCGATTTTCCTGCTAACAATAACTTATCAATTAACAAACTGACTACCCATGGATCACATGGGGAATAACCTCTCAAAAGAAATGGGGATAGAGACTAATTTTCTTTCTGTAAAACTCACAGAAAATCCTCATCCCTCGCCAACATTTCTGACTCCATCAGTAAGCTCTCTGTACAACTCTCCCGAAGGGTGATGTCACCTTTGCAAACGTGAGGTCTTCAACCTGCTTGTAAAGCTCGTCACTGATAGGGCAACGTACATGACGATATTTTTCTACCGGTATTAAAAACTTGTGTCTTTTTAGCAAAATATTTGAGTAACCTTAAAATTACAGAGATTTATCCATCATTATAGAAGATTGTAGCTAATTCCTAAAAACGGAGAGAATAATGATCTCTACAATAACATCAAATCTGCCTGAAGCGTTGTCCTTAGTTTGGAACCATCATTTTCGCACTTTCAGAGAACAAGAAACTGTTGCAGTGAACACTTTCGATGTTTGGATGAATTAAACTGTGTTTGCGATAATATGAAGTAAAATTGGTATAAATTATAAAAAAAACAAGGAAACGAATGCTTATAGACAAAATATTCAAATTTTCACCTTATTTCTGTACGCCGAGCTGAGGCACACGTTCCTGCAAGGGCGGGGTGATTTATCTGCGTAACAGTGGCTGACGCAATTCTACTGACACGAATTCTACTTCCGAAGGCATTGTTATTGCGCAACATGCAGTAAAAATTTCATGCAAAAAATTGTGGCATATTGGCAACATTTGTAATATTAAACTCACCCTATCTCCTCTCACCAAGAATTGCCCACCGTCTAAGCTGTGCTGAATGCATCATAAGGTTTTCCTCTGAACTTAGGCAATACCTATTCTTTTGAACCACGAAAACTAGTGAGTCACTTTAAAATCTTTCCTTCCTTAATAATCCACTAAATGACTTAAATGAGCAACAATGAAGCCTATAGGTCGTAAGCTTTAAAAGTTCCGCAGTAAATTGCCAGATTCTTACATTTTAAGGGTCCACAAAGAAAACATTTGTTAATTGACGTTTATATAAACACTTTAAAAATTCTCATATAAATTTAACAAAATGCGACTTCGCACATTCGTTATAAAGATTTTGATATATATATATCTCAAACTTTGATATAAATATCTCAAATAAGCACTCAATGTAAGCAACTTTTGCCAATAAGTTCATCGGAATAGCGACAGATATTTTTTTTGTTTCAAAAATTATTACCGGAAAACCTTCTCGTTTTACCAGTCAGGAATAATCTACAAGAGTTGAGAAAAGTTGTTTAAGTGACCGGTATGAAATTGCTTGAAGGAAAAAGAGCTGGTTTCGATTTCAAGTCATTAAGAGAACTCAAGTAAACAAGGTTTATTTGATTTCTTTAAGGGCAAGCTTTTATGAAAAGTTTACAATATGGTAAGCGTTGAATTCCACCGTGGCTAACGCGAACTTGTTAGTAAACTAAACTCTTCACAGTAGTAATTAATTCAAATAGTTAATAGTTTTTGGATTAAAGATAACGAAGGTAAATAACTTAAAATAGGGAAATATTCCATTTTCCACAAATTTATTGGCTGTGAAATGTCTGCATGCAATTATGTACTCTGCCTGATAACGATGCAGCGGAAACTCTACCTACAAGGCGCGAAGTATCATTAACCTCTTGACAAAAAAGACAGACAAAATCTGTCAGTGAGTACTTGAAACAAGCGGAAACTGTGTGTGCAGACATTATGTTTTAGTGTCTGCAGATTGTTCAGAAATGTAGAAAAAAAGAATTAAACCTACTAGCCTTGATGCGCATGCGGATGCGGTCGAGTGACTCATTAGATAGATGAGATGTGATCGTGAATGAATGGAGTACGACAAATAAATTGCTTGCAGCTTGTTTTGTGGGCAGAGAACTAATTCTACATGTGTTACTAACTTGCTATGTATATATATATATAACATTAGGTTTAATAGTCAACTAGAGTTACTAGAGTGAAATAGAGCATGGTGATTAAGTACATTAATGAAATACATAGGAATACTGATAAATGAAACTTGAAAACATTTAAATCCAACATATAGTAATGTTTTTTTTTTGTTTTTACTTCTAGCTATGGGACGGACGGTTTCGTAACCTTTTGGAGCATTTTTTCTTACTAAAGGAAAATGTCTCACCATATAAAATTTAAAAGTTAAGATATAATGATGTTACAGATATTTATGTGCCAAATATATTGTACGAAATTTGTTTTTAAAAATATGGAATAAAATTATGCAACAGCAAAACATCTTCAGGTTATAATACTATAAATACAGTATGACATATAAAGCGATACTCATAGACATGATTTCGTTAATTGCTTTCTTCTTGTTAATTATTCTATACATACAAAAAATGCCCTATTTGCATGTTTTTTAGTAAAATTTTAAATTTTTTGCTGGAACGGTGGAAGGGAAAACAGAAATATCACATTCGATAATTATTTTACAAGTCATTCACTAGAGCAAAATTTTTCTACGGAAAAGTAATGGATGCTTTCCAATTAGCTACCTGCCAAACAGAAATGAAGGAATTAAAAGCAGTAGTTTTGGATTTCGTAAAATATTACCATGGTAAGCTATCATATCAAAAAAGAAGAGCTGTTATTTTCTTGTCAACGATGAATCAGAACAATAAAATAGGTACCGACAGTAGGAACAAGTTTAACATAAATCTCTACCAAAATAGCACAAAATACGGAGTCTACACACTTGATCCGATGTGTGATACCTTTCCCCTCTAAAGTAAAACGCGAAAATGGCAATTTTATAATATATATGAAAGCTTTTATCGTCCCGAATATATAAACTGTGGCGTTTTATCCAAAGAAAACATGTCTGCAATAGACGTAGTTTTGGTTAATTCTTCTAGTACTGCCACTCCTAATGCAACACCAGCCCAACCAAGCAATAGGCGATGTTGTTATTATTGCCCGTGCTAAAAAGGACAAGCATTGAAACAATACTGCAGTGCTTGTCTAGAAAATGTGTGCAATGAGCATTGCCACAAAACAGTGGTTTGTTTGAAATGTGTTAAAGAATTTTTTAATTTTTAATAGTTAAAGTAATAATGAAATGAAAACAGTATGGTCTTAAGTGTTATATATAATTATTAATATTAATATATTATTACTTTTTATCTTGGTTATGTGCAATAAATGATTATTTTATATTCGTATTTCTGCTTGAGTCATACCTTATGCTTGGTATGCAGTAATAAGGTTAAGACTGAAAATGAAGACACAAAATATTATAATGTCGTCAATGCTTATAAGCTCCTCAATTACGAACGAGATATTCAATAAAGCTGTTCACAACCTCCAATAACTTAGAGCTCAACGTAAATAACTGCGAGGTTATATCATTCTTTAGGAGGTGTGATACTATCAGCTATGACTACACATTTGCCATGGACAACATCCCTTGCGTGTAGTCTGTTATCGACCTTGGCGTGAGACTTGGCTCAAAGCTTGATTTCATTTTCCATATTAACCACATGGTTTGCAAGGGTAATTCCATGCTTGGTTCCATTATGCGCTGTTCTAGGGACTTCTCTGACCGTCAGGTTTCATTGACATTATACAGCTCGTTCGTCAAACCACTGATTGAGCACGCGTCTCAGGTATGGAATTCATTCTATGCCGTACAGGTCGACCGGATCGAATCGGTTCAGCGCGAATTCATTAGATTTGTACTCAGATACCTGCCTTGAAACGATCCTTTAATCTTCCCGCCTTATCACGAGCAGTTAAATATCATTGGCCTGGCCTCTCTGGAGAAGCGACACAGAGTTGCCGACATAGTTTTCATTTACCCACTCTTGAACTAAGTATAACACTAATAACAATACTCTATAACTCACAACCTGAGGAGTGTTCCTCTTTTGCATATTAACTTCTCTAGAACTAACTATGGTAAGCATGAACCTATTAACCGCATGTGTATGACGGTGAACTGCACTGCAGAACACTTTGATTTGAATGTGTCTAAGAATGTGCTTAATGCGGAGATGGGTAAACGTTGGCGCTTCGCTGAGAAGTGCCCCTTCTGGGCTAGAAGGAAAACTCATCATTAAAAAAGAAATAAATCTTTTAAGAAGGCTGGAACTGTTCATAGGATACAGCAATATCCGGCTTTGATCAGTCCGGAATCACTATAATCCGGTTTGAAAATTTCTTATAAAGACATTTGAATTTATTAATTGTGTTTTATTTATTGAAAAATAGGACCAGATATTTTTGGATCAATTATCATTTTTTGTATGTAAGTTTGTTGATAAGCCCGATTTCAAACATTCACGGCGGAACTAATTACCCGGACTATGAGACTATTGCTGTAATCCTCGAGTTTGCAGATGAAACTATCTTTATACCTATGAAGTTAATTTTATAATAAAAATATTTTTAACGGGAGTATAATGAGAAAAAGTACAAAATACAAATACACCTGAAATTTTCTTAACAAGTTAGCTGCCATGTGTAAAACCGATGATCCACACTTAAAAGCTCTCTCGGGACAAATAACTTTTAACGCGTAATTCTCTCATGAAAGCTTATATGCTAATTGCGGCAGCCAACTTGTAAAAAACTTTTTTAATTAGATCATCATTCATACAAATGTAACACCAGAGATGCATGACTGACTTTAGCATAAGAATTTAGAGATTTAATGTAATATGCATCTAATCTAAACACCTATCATTTTCAATTTATGGACTTCAATTCTATAGGACCCGAATAAAGTGGAAAATCCAATTTTCTTTAAATGTTCTACGAAATTTACAATGGCAGTTCTCAAACGTACAAAAATAAAAACTCTACAAAAACTTTTTCAACTAAACAATTTTCTCCATGAACACTTGCTTTCGGAAAACGAAACTTATCGCATTAAGTTATCAAAACATCAATTCGACTATGTTACGTCACATTACATGTTTTCATTGCTATTTAAAAATTGTTGACCTAATTCTAGGATAGAAAGGTCATGGATTCAAGTGAGAAGCATGTGCTGATACAATGTGTAAGTAGAAAAAAATTTTATGGGTCAAACGTTATTTAAGCAAGCAGTACAGTGTGCTTTCATTGAAAACTTATTACAGCGTATAATCCATTCTATAATTTAAAACAGATGCTTGGCATTAATGTTTCTCGAGGTGGAAATACTATACACAATTTTTTTTTGGAAAAGAAAATGCGTAATAACCAATATTATGTCTACTTTAAATTTTATAAAATACGCATTAGGAGTAAAAGCTAAATTTTTTTACATGGATTAAACTGCGCAATATAGATGTTGGAAAAACACTTACATAATGGGGATGCATAGAAACATGGCTGAGGAACTAAAAATGTTGAACTTACCTGAAAAGATAAAGAAGAGATTATTTAATAAACATTATATAATGTGAGGTTCTAAACTGCATTTACATCTTAAAAGTAAGCAATCTTTGTAGAATTTGTAGAAAAGACTATAAAATGTAAAACAATATAAATTGGTGGCCAGATAAATATATCTTTATTGAACAGTAAAAACATCTCCACATTATTTGGAGCCATAGAGGAGGACGAAGGGGAATGATTAAACGGTCCATTTAGAAAAGAGACAACGACTATAATACATAAAGAAAATGTAAAAAATTTTACGTGAAATATGCTCTAAAAAAAAAAAATTACACAAAAATTTGTGCAATTATTCTTTTATAAAAAAAGTTTCCAATATTTTCTTATTATTCTAGTCTAAGAAAGACAACATTCCTGAATATTTTAATCCCAATATCATGACAATTGCATAATTTTGGAGATGTTCAGTACTTCTAATAGCTTGAAAAAAGTGGTTTTGAGAAAAAAGCGTTTAAAGTTTTCATAATATTTACATCTCTCCTCTGACTTGCGTCCATTTAGCAGGTTCACTGCCAAGTTTAACAGAAAGGCTTTCGTGAGAAAAATATATCCAAAAATACACTTAGTGAGATAGAGTTTGAAAGGTTCACGCAATGTACGTGATTTTCAGTAAACCTGTTAATAGGCACTCGCTAAATTTTTGAATAGACATGATTCATCTGAATACTACAGAGTTTTAAAAAGGTCTCGAAGGTTAATAGAGCACCTGTAGAGACACGTCGGTCCCGAAGCTCCGAATTCTACCTGTAGTACGCTATTGTTCAAAACACTATACCGCTCTCAATTTTGTGAATTTTGACTTGAAATTCTCATCATATATTTCCAAGACTTCAGTCTTTCAGAATATGCAAAAAAAAAGTAACATCGAATTTTTTGATTCTACAAAGTAAAAAACTTCCTTAAGGCCTTTAATCTGCTTCCGTTTGATTTAATGATTACATACTAGAGACATGCATGAATAAGTAAAAACATGATCGACTAATAATCACGGGATACCTTATATAACAATGCGAGTAAATAAGTAAATACATAATGTAATAGTAGTAATGAATCACGGCGAAAGTGAGCTCCTTTTACGAGGAAAATGAATAAGAACTGTAAAAATTAATGTAAGTATTCTTCGCCTCTAAATAAAATCAAAAATTCTAAATATGTCACCGAAAAATTCTTCCCTTTAAAGAAGTGTTAAGCAATAACACACATATGGCCCTTATAATTTGCAATTCAAGTGCATGTATGGGGTATGGTTTTAAAGGTAACGTCATTGGGTACCAGTAAACGATAAAAAAGCACAATGTTAAATTTTTTTAAGGTATTTCCTAAGCTCAGAGGACGACCCTATGATGCACACAGTACAGCTTAGGCGGAAGGAAATTAGGGAAAGGAAGATTGGGAAATTTTAACCTGACAAATGCTGAAGTGAGCCACAATTTTTGGCATGAAATTATTACTGTACAACATCCCACTGGCGTCACAAGTACAATTCTACTACTTAGTATTATACTTGAGGTATTTGTAATATTTGCACTCTGCTATAATATAAACACAAATAGCAGAGATCTGCTATAATATAAACACCTCTGTTTTGCGGCTAGCAAAAAAAACAGACGATTTATTAAAAATGTACCCATTCACCGAACGCTTACTTTCCAACCCCTCAGATTCTTTGCCCCACAATATAACATGCGTCTTGGGATCAACCAACAGACTTGGGTTTGGTAGCTGACCACATTTTTGCTGAATCGTTTGTTTTTCTGCTAGCCGAAAAACAGAAATCGGTCTTAGGCAATTCATTAGGCCAGGACATCTGAGTATTTATCTGTGATATAAAGGATCGTCATATACCTCTGTCGACATATTTATTTTACACAAAGGAACATGTAAACAAATAGCGACAAAATAACTAAATTTCAAAAATTCAGAATTGCTTGTTATCGATTATGACGTCAACACCTAACGGCTTGCTAACTGAGGTATGGTTTGCTATGAACCAGAAATATGAGATAACTATCGGACACTCTGTAATACCATAAACAGCTAAGTAGTGAAGTCGTGGTTTTAATTTTATTGTTCTGTGCAGTCCACCAAGCCCCACAGTTTAGGCCCTACAAACAAAATACTAAAAAAGAACAAAAACAAATTTCTAGTGGAGATTTTGGCTCTGAACGAAATTTTATTCAGAGGAACGAAAAGTTTTTTGTATAACCTAACCAAAATTCATCCTGTCCATTTTCCAATGTCTATTTGTTTTGATAATAGCATCAAAACTAAGTCATAAATCTACCTTTGTGAAACCATTATCGAAGGTTTAACATGACAAACTGAATTTTGCCATACCCCACATCCATGTTAAAACAGTCCTTTCTATAAAAAGTACACGCCCTGATGCATTTAATAATAGAAACTATAAAGTGCACAACCTATTTCGATGCTGAAGCCATTCATATACTTATTGCACAAGTTAACTGACTCCTGCCTGTTTTGAAAGTTTCGAGTGATTTCCTCAAACACTTCTTGTAAATGCTATTCAAACCCCGGAAGTTAATGACCACAGTTGGCACTTGCCACATGCCAATTGTTTGCTCAAAGCAGCATTCACAGCAGCCCTTGGGGCATACAATAGCGTAACAGTGGCAGCAAAAATCAAACGCTTCATTGTCCTGAAGTAGGCATTAAATTAGACGTGTAGTACGACACCGGTTGCCGCAAGCACGACAAGTCGACAAATAGCGATGACTACTGCCCGCGTTGCAGGCAGCATAATAATGTGCTTTCATTTAATTACTGGGGCTCAGTTGTTGAGTTTTAATTAAACAAATGCAGCAAAATAAAGCCGTCGGACAATTTTAAGAACGCTAACCGCCTGCCCCACCGCAACAGAAGTGCACTTTTTTCATGAAATGTGCACGAACGATTGCATTTCGGAAATGCTGCACTGCCACTGCAAACACTTCAATTCTGGGTATTTACACGTTGAATACACAGAACAATGGAATCTTTGTTTTTCCTGTTTTCCCGATCTGGTTTTATGCTCTTGCCTTGCTCTGACGTGCTGATGTAATTATTTTGAAATCTTGGAAAATCATACACATGCCCAAACACTCCATCTTTAATTTGTTCTGAGGAGACTCCATCTGCCCGAACTCCGAAAGTCAGAAGCCCTTAAATTTCCCCGTTTTTATATGGGAGTATGTCTAGTTCATCTAGCTTACTGATGGCCTTTAATCAGAAAACGTAAACATTGAAAGGATTAATTTAGCTTAATGTGGCAGAGATTTTATCTCAACGTTTGCTGACGTTTTCGTGGAAAAAATTTCCCGAATACTTCTTTAGTTTGGAAGTGAATTTTATGGCTTACTGTCGTTTTAAATGGGCTACTTTGTTGCTGGTTGCTGTGCAATGTGCATCCACACAAGGAAATGTATGAGCGGAGCGGAAGTCTTGAGGTTGTCGACAGCAAGCCTCACAAGAAGAAAGAAATTTTATCGCTTTTTACTGCTGATTTTTAATTATTTTTGTTCGTAACAAGTCAAATAGCAGACTGCAGGGTTTATCCTAAAAAAATGTAACGAAATTCAAATGTAACGCCATAGGGATTGTCGCCCAATTAACAAGATCAGCACTAGGATTTAGGATGGGGAACCGATTGTGTAGGCAGAAGAAGCGAAATTCTAGGTGATTTTTTAAAATAAATTTAAAGGACCATAAAATGTACAATTATTTCAAACTTCTATATTATATTGCGGCATATTTGCTTGTTCATTGGCTTGGATTGTTTGAAATTATTAAATCAAGTTATTATATTATATCAATTAAGAATAGCAAACAACGGAAATATCAATTCTGATGCAATATTTATATTAAAGTAGTCAGTAAAGTAGATAGTAACATTTGTCTCTAACTTCATTAGACTTAGTTAATATTCAGTTATCTTTATATATCTTTGGGAGAAGCACTATTTTTAATGATACTGTATAATTGAATTTTTTAAAGTTGACCCCGATATCAAGGAGCTGTTATTGACTTTGTACGAAAGTATATGATCACTTGCATGTAATTGGAAAAGTATTATACAAAAACTTGACAATACAAGACGTCTCAGTATCCATCTTAGGTCGACCTAGACCAGCAAAAATGAACCATTATTTGATTGAATCATCATGATAAATGGCTCCTGAGTGATAATATTCACCGGTCATATGAAAAAAGCCTTCCGTCCCCAAATCAAATCCCCATTCAATATGTTGCAGACAGTTTTTTTGATTACAAAAGAAATAATCTACCACAAAATGATAGGAGAGACTTAGATTATCACGGTAGACGTGTACAATGCCATGTTCCACAAAACCATTAACAAATTCGAAAGAAGCAGACCTTTCTATTAACAATAAATAACTTAGTCTGAGAAATCCTGCCCACCCAACATACTCCTCTAACATTACTTTAACAGGTTATCATCTCTTCCGAGACGTGGACAATACGTCACAGAAGAAGGAAGGATTATTATTGAAGGATTATTTCGATTTATGCAAAATGGCAAACATATTCTTTGGCCGTTGAGGAAAATTACTGCAAGGGATTGTGACAATTTCCATAAAAAAGGTTATTTCAATTATGTTTGGTTGAAGGAAAAGAATGATAGAAATTTTAATGATATAATTTTGAAATGCGATTAACTCGTTATTGGAAGAATTTTTCTTAATGTTTTCAAACATATTTTTAATATAAATTTATTATTTGTGATGTAAAGAAACGAAATCAAAAATAAAAAGGGAAATGTTTTGTTATCCCTTTTCCGTTGTCCTTTGGATCATTTTGAACTTTATGTGGCTGTCATTGAAACATAAATTTCATGAATGCGCACTAATTGGCGAGTTCAACTGCTTTTAACAAACAAAAGTTCGCCATAAAGAAATATAAAATATAATATGTACCGAATACATACATTTAGGAAAAAACGAATCTTTAAATATTTTTGTGTATTTAAACACACAGTGAGTGGGTCAGAATGGGTTAAAAAGAATTTCAATTACGAATTCTATTCGTACTATTTACAAAAAATGGGTAAGCTAATTTTATTATATCAGAATAAAAAATCGTATATATAAATATAATTCATTTCATAAAACTATTCTGTACAAAATACCTTCCTTTAGGAATTATGTCCAATAATCTGAAAATTCCATATGGCGGCCCGACCAAGGAGTGTGGGACATGCCTTATTTTTGTTTTTCCGACTTAGAGTCTCATAGAACACATCTATACAAAATTTCAAAGAGATAGGTTGCTTCCCCTTCGAATTATGTCCAATAATCCAAAAATCCAATATGGCGGCTCGACCAAGGAGTGGGAGAATATGAGCTCTTTTCATTTTATCGATTAAGCGTCTCATAAAATTGCTCCTTACTAAATTTGAGAGCTATACGTTTTTCCCTATTTGAATTATGCCCAATAATCCAAAAATTCAATATGGCGACATATTGAAGGAGTGGGGTGATTCGGTCCATTTTCAAACTCAGATCTACAAATTTTCTTAAAGTAATATATAGTAAATTTCAGCCTTTGAGCTCAATTCGTTCTCGGGTTGTTGTGTATACAAACGGACGGACAGACGGACATCCTTAAATTGATTTGTTTTCATATTCTAAGCATATGTATATAATTCATTCTGCCATAGTATTATTGGTTATATGCGTTACAAACGTTGGATCAAAACTAATATACCCTATCTATCATATAGGCTATAAAAACGCAGCTATAGATAAAGATCATAAATTATTACGAATTTAGGAGCAAATTACCGTATTGGTATAAACAAATTAGACGTTAAGTGGTTTGGTTTTTGTGTCACAGTTTGCTACATAATTTTTGTACAAATTATTGTAAGTTATCAAAATACCAAGTTTTAGTTATCAGAAAACCCAATTAATTGTTCACATAACAACACAGAAAAGGACCACAAAAAGACCTAAATCACTCCATTTTCCACTTCAAACTGCTGAGTCTCCTGCTGATGTAAAAGTACCTTAATAATGAAGCAGTTTTAAATGTTGAGCATCCTTTGTTACCGATGGTGTGACACCTGCAAATTTTTTGTATGTATCTGTCAATTTTGTTCCTTTGTAAGGAAGACGAATAAAAGTTTCCCAAGAATAATAAATTTCTTTCTTGTCTCATAAGAACCTTGTTTGAAAAACGATTTTAGTGGCCCTATTCCTGAGAGCCCTGGTTAATTTCAGGTACAGCCTCTTAACATGCACACCCACTCTTGTTGTGTCATGGTATCAGGTACTATCATAAATTAAATATAAAGGAGACATAGGTAACAATCTTGGAGGAATTATGTCTTTTAGCTTCTTGGTGTTCATAAAATAACAATTGCATTGAGCAGGTGTTACTCTAAAGAATGAGAAATATTCTCCAGGGTTTTTGTGAAGGAGAATGCATACATACCAGACTTCAGTCCTTTTTTTTGTCTCGTAACAGAGAATTAAAATTTGTCGGAATAAAAGGCAAGATGGAAAAAAAATTAAATTTAAAAGAAGAGTATAGCCGTTGCGATTTTTGCAGACTGCATAAAGAATAAGTAATTTTGATTGTATATCGTAAGCTGTAGTCCTCAGAAATTATATTAAATTTTTTAACGTTTTTAATACATTTTACATTTTCTGGTTTTTATTTTGAAAAGTACCAGAGATAGAAAAGGTTGTTACATACTAAAATCACGATCAGGATTAATGCAGCAGGCTATTGTTTTTTAATCACCTATTGGTTTTTATTTTAAAGTGCATAATATAATATAGTTAAAAAAGATTTATTTTGTATTTTACAGATTAGCAAAAAGAGCTAGAATGTATATACCTACCTACAGGGCGCCCTAGTTACAGTGACCGATCGGGCATACAGTCTTGTATTTTCAGTCAAAATTTTGGAATTTTTTGGGGAGAGGGAGATTCTCAAAGTCAAAATTTAAATTAAGTTTCCCTTTAATTTGATATAGCATGTATCTACCTAACTGCTTTCGTTTTCCAGATAAGCGGTCTCGACGTCGACCTTGTTCTATGTCCCTTTCAAAAAAGGGGTAGAATTGCATTAGTTGGATATGGAAAGGTATTTAGAATGATGTCGATTTAAGAATTATTTTAATAAACCACTAAAACACATGATTTTCATTTCACTTTAATTCTTCAAAATTCTAACTCTTTCTAGACTATGGTAGTAATGTAATTACAAGAAATATCTACGTGACATCAAATAAGAACAAAAGTTTTAGGAGATAAAGAATCATACAACCCTTATTCTTTAATTAATTACCTAACTATAAAAGACTTTAATTGAGCATAGCATAAGTCACCACTTCAAAGTTACCCATATCAAGCCTAAAGAGTCATTATTACCACCAGGCCAGCCATCTGGCCTAAGTTTCCTCACCCGGACAAACCCACATTTACCCTTTAAGAGAAGTGCATCACGTCATACGACACCAGACGTCTATAT
>QYTT01085545.1:0-15691 GCA_006980735.1 Dasypogon diadema | reverse complement strand
GTAACAGAGAATTAAAATTTGTCGGAATAAAAGGCAAGATGGAAAAAAAATTAAATTTAAAAGAAGAGTATAGCCGTTGCGATTTTTGCAGACTGCATAAAGAATAAGTAATTTTGATTGTATATCGTAAGCTGTAGTCCTCAGAAATTATATTAAATTTTTTAACGTTTTTAATACATTTTACATTTTCTGGTTTTTATTTTGAAAAGTACCAGAGATAGAAAAGGTTGTTACATACTAAAATCACGATCAGGATTAATGCAGCAGGCTATTGTTTTTTAATCACCTATTGGTTTTTATTTTAAAGTGCATAATATAATAAAGTTAAAAAAGGTTTATTTTGTATTTTACAGATTAGCAAAAATAGCTATAGAATGTATATACCTACAGGGCGCCCTAGTTACAGTGACCGATCGGGCATACAGTCTTGTATTTTCAGTCAAAATTTTGGAATTTGTTTACAATTTTTTGGGGAGGGGGAGATTCTCAAAGTCAAAATTTAAATTAAGTTTCCCATTAATTTGATATAGCATGTATCTACCTACCTGCTTTCGTTTTCCAGATAAGAGCTCTCAACGTTGACCTTGTTCTATGTCCCTTTCAAAAAAGGGTTAGAATTGCGTTAGTTGGATATGGAAAGGTATTTAGAATGATGTCGATTTAAGAATTATTTTAATAAACCACTAAAACACATGATTTTCATTTCACTTTAATTCTTCACAATTCTAACTCTTTCTAGACTAGTACACATGTCATTTTTAGATATACGGGCTTCATCGTGAAAAATGACTAAAAAAACCTTCAAGTGCTGTTATTTCGAAAACCGTTAGGATAGTATAGTGGCCTTTGAACGAGTGCCTACTCACTCTGCTAGTTCTTTTCGTTTAGGAGCTACAAATTTTCAGAATGCACTTTTTGTGCTTTTTTCACGAAAGTAGAAAAATTTCTCAACAAAAGCTGTAAATAATAGTATTCTTACATAATTTGATATACCATATGTATCCACCTACTTCCTTTGGCGGATTTTTTTACGCAGCACGCATCCACCGCGTAAAAAGAGTTCCAGTGTATGTTATACAATTATTACCTACATTTTATTATTATATTATTAATTATTATATCACTAAGGTGTAGAGTTGATCACCGAAATTGTCCCTTTAAATTTTTCACAGGAGGGTTCTTTCAGTCAAAAGTACAAAGGTTCACTTTCAGTCAAAAGTACAAAAGGTTCACTTTCACCAATCTATTTATTTGATGCAAAATTCAAAGTTCATAATTTTTCCAAAATCGATATAATACAATACAGTGAATCTGTTCATAAATTTTCCAAAATCGACACAATACAATACAGCGAATCTTTACTTTTTTTCTAATTTTCAATGGAAAGCAAAAACAACTATTGTCACCACTTTACAATTCAAAAAGATTTCGAATTAGATTCCAAGGTATGAAATAGATTTCAAAAAAAACGTCCGATTTCTCGCCAACTTTGATTTCGAGTGCCCTATTTTCTGTACTAAGGTTTCGATCTAGATCTCCCTTTAGCAAATTCCATACCATATATAGTAATATTTCTTCCTTTTAAACAAAACCTTTACCTTATTTGGAACTGCTTCTGGAGCATTTTCATTTCCCCTTCATTTTTTATCTCCTTTTGGTGATAGTTCTTTTCCTTTCACATCTAAAATTTTATCGTAACTTGGTTTTTGTCTAAGATGATAAGAGAATTGATAACGAATATTGCCAAAACAGAACAAAATGACAGTTCAAATTGTAATGTGGTGACAATGTAGTTACCTGATCTGGTAAGTATTAAGTATACAAAAAAAACTATCGTGAAAATTCATGTAATGTGTTTTTTTTACTATGTTGTGCAATGTTGTTTTGATGTTATATTTAACTAACAATGTGTAAAGTGTAAGTACTGACCATTTTTTGTTTATTAACAATATTTTTCCCTAGCCTAACCTCAAATTCTTTATTTACATTTTTCAGGGTATTCGATCAAGCATTTTGCGTAGAGTCGATTGAGCGAGAATGACCACGAAGACCATTTTTAGATAAGTACCAATGTATATAGCATTAATTTGATGATTCTTTGTGTTTTCCTTTTCAGGTTTCCAGGTAACGAGCGACGAAGATTCCAACAAAGGTAACTCTGTTAAGAACAATTCTTCTGAAAGCATTCGGGTAATAAGAAATACAGCCCGAATTTTGCAATACTTCAATCTATGCTGTTATAAATTAGCGTTGAGTTAGTTGTGACCTGACATAGCACTACAACTGCTCCTACTTTAAATTCAGAAGAAAACTTAAAATTTTCCTAATTGATCTCGGCAAGAGAAGTTTCCTGGTTCTATAAATTGTAAAGCCTGTCCGCCGCTGGCGAGGATCCTCTTGAACACCTATGGTAATGATAATCTTGGCAACTAAACCTGTAAGGAAGACTATGTAAATCTGTCTTATGAATAGCTCTCATTTCCTTCTAACACCCAGTGGTCCCAATAGCCTAAGTGACTACATAAATTTGTCACCTTACAAATTATAGTCATAGTTTCTTAGTCAGCATTGGCACCACGTTCTTAGTTTCTGAGCCATTCGCGTATATGCGAACGGAGAGTGATTCTTCAAATGGAAATACATGAAGTAAAGTACACCTATATAGGAATCGAAGTAAAGAAATGTCCAAAAAGAGCTCAACATCAGCTGATATGTGACTATAATTTGCTTCGAACATGCTGATTTCGAATACGCGAGCTTTTACTAAATTAGTAATAGTTAATAAAATATTGTGATATTGAAAGCCTCCATCATTACTGATAAGTGTATAAGAGCAAGTTACATTTTAAACAAAACTATATCTCATTTAGTGCGAGCAACTTTATAGCTTTGTGAATTATTTATTATCTTTGACATCAAAAGTGAATTTTGCAACAAGTAAAAACTACAGTATTAAGGAGCGAAACCAGAATAGAACCTAAAATTAAATCTGACAATGATAATTTTATCACTTTCAGTGGTAATAATGTAATTACAAGAAATATCTACGTGACATTAAATAAGAACAAAAGTTTTAGGAGATAAAGAATCATACAACCCTTATTCTTTAATTAATTACCTAACTATAAAAGACTTTAATTGAGCATAGCATAAGTCACCACTTCAAAGTTACCCATATCAAGCCTAAAGAGTCATTATTACCACCAGGCCAGCCATCTGGCCTAAGTTTCCTCACCCGGACAAACCCACATTTACCCTTTAAGAGAAGTGCATCACGTCATACGACACCAGACGTCTATATGACATAACAACCCCCGTAATAAATGTGCTAGCAATTCTTTTTAAAGACCTAAGAGCCCATACGAAATCCTAATTATACCGAAGCCTCATATCAAATAACATTTAAAGTTTGAATGAAGCTAGTCTGACACTCAAAAAAGACCTTAAGGCACATGAACGTCTTGTGGTACTTATATTAATCAAGTCCCTCATCTGTGCTTATATAAACACAGCGAAGAAAACGATTTAGCACATTCAATTTGAGGTGGGTAAGATGCTTGGGCCTGGGAATCAGTTAACGAAACCTCTGTAGACCCAGAATTTATAAATTATTCAGAGCGCGTTCATATAGTGTATTGAGTATTCTTCTGGTGATCCTAATGCCACGGAATGGCCTCTTCAAGAGATCTAATGAATATTTACGCCACCCGAGGAGTGTCAAATGATTCTCGGTCAGGTAAACAAAAATACTCTTAAATGGGAAAAAAGTAACTCAGATAACCGCCATCAAGTCAGTTTTGGTACCAGTATCTTCTCAAGGGTATAATCTTTGTAACCCTTGAAGATTGGCTCTGTTTGTGGAGGATATAAAGTGAATTGAGTACGATTTGTGTGCACGTGATGGTCTGAAAGGAGACCTGATATTCTGCCCAACCATAATGGTCTGACGGAAGTTAACTTTTACATCCATGTGTGGGCGTACAATACAATATAACCTGGACAGGCATTTTTTGTTAACCCAAATTTGCTCTGTTTGCTTTGATAGTCCTTATTCAGTTGAAAGAATTTCCAAAATAAATTTTATCCTGCTGTTGAGCATAAAGCTGTGAGAAAGCCATGAAATGGAAACGGTTTTATTTATTTATTTTTGGGATGAAACCTGTTTTCTATACTTCAAATAATTTGAAATGGTAAATATACAAATATAAGTTCGTTTCATTGCATCAGACTTGCTTTCTGATCATTCTGTCGCTTTTAATTTGCAGATTGGTTGATTTTCAGAGGTTTTCAATAGATACAGGTTTTGTAAAGAGTATGCTAGGAATGGTAGCTCATCAGATAATGGATATTACTGACAATGAAAATGTGTTAACACTAAATGTATGTAATATGAGCGAAACATGCATGGTTAAACCAGTATAAAAAAGAATAGTAATATTTTTTGTTGATTTCTCTTTTACAAACATCTCTAAATACTGTGTTCTGCATAAGACCTTGATCGATAGAGTTATATTTCTGGTGCGAAAAAAATTACACCCACATGAGGTAGAAAATTATTAAGCCCATTTTCCGGCAAATACTGTAATTGGCATTACATATATTTTAGAACGTTATTTCTACGAGGATCTAATAATATTTTTTACATTTTATTGGGATTTATGGGTGCTGCAGATGCACAGGTTTGGCTTTTTCCGAATTTTTGCTTAAAAAAAGCATATTTTTGGTGATTGTTTCTTCATTTTTTCTATGAGCGCAATGAGATAACACCTGTTTTTATGTATATAGCTTATTATTATATACTTTATCATGTATCTAAAATAGAAAGTCATTGCGCTTATAGAAAAATTATAAGAAAAAGAATCACCAACAATTTGACATTTTTAGCAGAAATTGGAAAAATTTTCAAATTTGTGCATTTGCAACAAGCCTAAATCTTAATAAAGTCAAAAAAACATCGTTGCGGATGCTCGTAAAACAAATATTATCATATTCGTTTCAACTATTTAGTTTTCAAAAAGTCTGAGGGTTGGAAAGGACCGTATGGGAACCCCTTCTTTTATAAAATTTTGCCTCATATTCTATTGTTTCGATTTTTTAAATGACTGTAATCCAGCGATCTCTGATCTATCTTACTTGTAAAGAAAGTGTTTCGATCACAGCAAGTCAAGTTGATCACCGTCAGTGCGCCGATCGACCTGCCTGGCACAGTATAATAATTAATTTCCTTGTGAAATTATTTAAAATGATAAAAAATTTGTTAAGCTCCGAGTTGAAGAGTTATTTTGGACAAAAATGTGTCAAGTCTCTGAGAGAAGCGTCTCCACTAGAAAGAAACGTGTCGACATTTTTATATTAGATAGCAAACTACAAATGTGTCGAAAGGTTAACTTTTTCCTAATAGTAGACCTCAGACATTAACTGAGGTGAAATAAACAGTCAAAATAGGACTTTCAAGGAATTGATCAACACTTCACACCACAGTCAAATAAAAACTAATCATGTATGCAAAGCCTTCAGATTGGCAAGTGGAAAAGCAATATAGTTTTTGTTGTCATCAATAAGTAATTAGTTAATTGAAAATGCTCAGATATACAAATATAAAAAATTCGTTATTCTGCTGTTATTTAAAAATAACTCCAGAAAATTTTAAGGCAATATACTTTGGAGTTTTTCGTAATTTACTTTTCACTTCAAACCACGCACTAAGAAAAATGCAAGGCGACTACACATTTTTTTTTTTTCATAAAAAACCTAACCTGACTAGACTTATCTTGAAAGAGATAATATCTCACTAAAATTAACGATTAATTGAGTTTTTGTACTAACTCAATTTTTTTTTTCTTCAAAACAATCAGAACGACACCTTCTGACCACTTTCGGCTTCATTTGTCCCTGAAGGGAAAAGAGCAAAAAGATAAAGCGGTATAAGTCAGGGTACAGAAACTATGAAAATAAATTACATATATCTAAGTCCCTAATAAGGTTTTATCTCTGTCTAGATTAGATGAGGTTGGATTGAGGAAAGTTGAATTAATTTTAAAAGCGCCGTTCGATGCACGGCAGAATTGGCTAGTTAACCTTGGACACCTTGTTTAGACGTAAGACGTGGGCACATTTGCCAAGAACTGGAACATGTTAGCTGGATAGAATGGCAGCAAGTAGCAGCAAGTCTTTAGGATTTTTTTTTCTGATTTATTTGATGCAAATATTAACCTAATAGTCTGGTTCTGGAAAAATGGTGGTACTCAATATGGATAAGGTCAATTAGCGTTACCTCTTATGGATGTTTGTGGGAAGATTTAACGCCATTAAATCTCAAGCACTTTCAAATGAGATTCCCGGAGAATCTGTTGCTTGAAATAATCGATATTAAAATTGTTATTCAGCGCAAATATAGAAGAAATTTGTTCCATTTTGCGGAAGTGCTTAAAATTGCTTTGCAAATCAGGCAAACAGGCAAATCAAATCAGTCGGAAATGCATTAGGCCTAGAAAAGTTTGTTGGCATTTCCGGGGCGACCTCAATTCACCTTTTGCTTAACCAGAAATCAACACTTTTGTCTTGCTCTCTTCATTCCTTTAATTCCGCTCTATTCCACTTATGTACAAATTTATATCCTGCCCCAAGGGCGACAGTTTTCTTCCAGAACGACTGGGCAACAGTGAGAATAAGAACCCTGCCAATACGGGCGTTTGATTGGATTTATATGGAAGAAGACAAGAAATAAGTCACAGCGTCGCGCCTGCTATCTGAATCGGAAAAGCATAGCAATAAACCAGAAGTTGCATGTCTGACCATATGAGGCCGTAGCAAAGGTTCAAGAACCTAAAAATCTAACAAACCGCGAACAGCATGTGTGTACAAACACGGCAAGCTTAGCTTATCCGATACGCACTCTACTTGACGTTGGCTAAACGGATTCAGACGCATAAACGTGCTCGGAAACGGAATGCCTGCTCGAGCACTGTTGCAGTAAACTTGGAGTGGAGCTAGCATCAATCTAGCCATCTATATAGCCACCACATTCATCGAGCCAAAAAGGCTATCGACACCAGCAACTTGATTGTGTTTTGCCAAAAATAGCAAATCTACTGCGTGCTATAATAGGCGTCGGGTAGGATGCCTACCGGGTAGAAATTCCGTGTGCTTTGGATTGCACCGTCGCGATATTACCCCGTGAGGCAGGCAATTATAGGTTAGTGAAAAGGTGCCATCAGTACAAGCCAACATACGATAGCGGAAGAATTGGGGCTTTTTATATCTGCACATCCCAATGTTGTGTCTTTTTTAGCACTACCCAGCCATAAAACGTTCGCGATGGAGGCAATAATCGATTCGATTTAATATTAAATTACCAGCTGAGTTGAGGGTGTGCTTTGGTCTGGTGGGCAGCGTGTACTTTACACGTTATCGTCGTTTTGTAGCGAATTCGCATTCAAGTTGGTTTCGTATGAGGGAAGATTGCTCAATTGCATGATGGCGACTGTAGAACTTGCAGTGTTTAGAAAATGCAATTTGGAAAATGACTAGTGCTTTCCTGTTATAAATGGTTTTAATTGTGGGGTGGACGAACTGTTCAATTACCCTTTTTCATTTTTGCGATGACTCAGTCGGGCTCAGGTCGAATGCTTTTTGATTAAATATATATATATTAAATATTCTGTTGCACTAAAAAACCATATTTGGAATGGTGCAAAGATTTTACGTTGCAAACAAATAATATCAATTAATTTCTCTAGTAGAATCATAAGATAACGATAAAAGTTAATTGCCCAAAAACTATGTTTAAGGTATTTCTCTTCGTATTGTATTTATAACAACTGCGAACAAAATTTTATCCAGCAAAAGAAATTTCCATGATCCAGAAAGGAAAAATTACGACTGTTGAGTGCAACCTAATTTTGCTTTTCATTTGCCTATGCACTCTAATTTAAATGCCTTTTTATGCTAGATGAAAGAAATACCAAAACCAATCTTTAAGAAAAAAAAGCAAAAGAAAGGTTCTGAATCAGACACTTCTAAAGTCTTGTTCAGTCATCTTAAAGCCGACAGAATAATCACAAAAAAATTATACCTAAAATGAATTTTTCTTTTCCCTTCCTTACACATAAATGCTTGCCTCTTCATAGAATAGATATACATCTCAAGGAAGAACCTCGTCTTCTTAAAAAAAAAAAAAAGCCGGAATGTCGGTGATTTATTCAACGTTTAGTTTGAGGTATTTTTAGAAATAGAATTTAAAAAAGTGAATGATTAAGAGCTAAATTCAATTACTTAGGATTTAGTTTTTGAGCAGGACCCAACCTGATAAGCCAATATAAGCTCGAGGGCTTAACATGAGGTCGGATTGTATTGGTTTCCTACCCAACTTCATGGAAAATCTAATGCTTTATAAATTTAATGAAACGGCAGAAATTGATTTGACAAGTGAAAGATTATCGACTGAGATCTTTAGAGGTGTTCTGTGGTGCTCTGTTTAAAAGTAAATAAAAAAAATTTTGAGGCTTTATTATACTATAGAGACTGTCGTTTATAAAGTCAACCTTCTTCAATGCAACATGATATGAAGACAGGTTATGAAAGAGGTAAAATCTTGTTTGCAATACCAAGCAAACCAGATGTAACGTGCTTGAAAATGAAATGCATTCAAGATGCACTTATTGTAATGAATATGAAAGCTCTCAGGCACATATACTGAAGCAAGCAAAAGAGGAGGTAAACCCGGTATTTTTGTTTCAGATTATTAATTTGGGACAAGATACAATAAAAACTGAGGCCAATCTATAGTGCAGTTTTGAACCAAAAGGTGCAATTTCTTCCGTGCAAATGTCCTCAGTATAAAGATACCGGGACAAAATTGTAAACTTGTAAACTTGCAAAATTCACAGACCACAATCCACAGTAGTAGGAATCGAACAGGCGTTTTAGCACATTACGGTAAATGCATTTCACCTGCGGATATGACCTGTTTAATGTAAGGCTTACTTAATGCTTACTGTAAGCATTACATGCCTTACTATAATGCATTTCTGAGGAATTATGAATGCATTTGTGGTTTACTGGGTAATTTTGATCTGATACTAGGCGAGCAGGTAATTTTGTGGTGTTCAACCTGAAACTTTATTTAAATGAACAGAACGCGCATCGAAACTAGACCCTTCGCATGTGAGGTTTTTTAAAATTAATTACATTGGGAACTTACCTGTTGAGATATTCTCTCTACTGAGGGATCCGAGATAAGATTGGTGAATATTGGCAAAAGATGAATAAAGATTTGCATGATATACAATATACTCCATTATACCAAGTTTTTATAGACGAATTATTTACAATGCAGGTACAATCATCAGAAAATTTTAAGGATTGTTTAAAGAGTCGAAATTTTTTTTTCCTATTTGAAATTTCCCGATTTTTTGAAAGAGTGGCGATAGTATAGGGTTGTACTATATTAATGGAAAGGGGGAAAAATAGGCTTTAATATTGCGAAGAGAAAAGGGAGTGCTAATTGCCCTTAAAAAAAATCCATTGTTTAAGTAAAAAAAGCGAGGGAAAATTCCAAAATTCGGTTTTTAATAATTTATATCTACGGAAAAGTAAAGGGGAGGGCGTGACGGGTAACTATTTGGAAAGGCTAGGAGTTTGGCTACTTAACAGAAAACGAACCGTAATCATAGGGTGCCGCGTTTAGAAATTATAGGGTTTTAAGTAAAGCCAGAAAATTTAAAATGGCCGTAGCCCTTTACCATCACTTGGGATTTTTTTTACATATCAAATTAAAACTGCATGGGAGCCTGGATAACAAAATTAATTTATAAGCCGTAATTTAGATTCTTCAAAAAGATATTTAACTTCATAAATAACATATTCAGATTACTTCTCTGAACAGCATTTTCTTGCAACAATTGCATCGTATTTTCAATCTCTTTCTAAAGAATATCTTGAATAAAAATAATTTTATCAGTAATGAGATGGATACTTAAGCAAAAATTCATTTTGTGGTTGAAAATGCATTCGAATGATGTTCTCACTTTCATTAATTGATTCGATTGATTCAAGTGTTACAAAAATGTTCATTAAATAGAGGAATTTTCGTGTTAGTTCTAGAACTTTTATACGTAAGTGGCGTATATTATAGGTGATAATTACACCTATTAACTTAACGCAAAAGCTAAATATTATAATTTATTTAATTTGAGATTGCCATTTATTTATATTATACATGTATATATTTTCGATATCTGTAATAGGAGCGATAATTTCACTAAGGTAATATTAAGCAATAGAACTGATGATTCACAAGGAATTTTTTTCTGGAGATATGAAGGAAATATGCTGAAAGATATGCTTAAGAATTCCGGAAATCTTTAACGCTTAAAAAGTAAAATGCTTTCAATGTTTTTTAATAAGAAATCCGATAAAATCAGGAAATAAATATTTTCCGTTCATTCACTTCCTTCTGTAATATCTTTTAACATAGAAAAAACTAATGACTTGGTGACATATTTACGATTCTAAGAATCTTAGCTCCCTCTCCCAGGCTAACATTGCAGACTTGCTACATTCATTTATTCTTACTCCAATCAGACAGAATTGACAAATGGTGCGATATTGTAATAGGAACAATGAAAGATTAATAAACGGCATAAGATAAAGAACTGTACACATTACGGAAGACTTAAGCTCTCATTGTTTATTCAAAATTGTGCATCTTGAATAGAAAAACCCTCATTCAGTTTTTTTATAAATATTCTCAACACTGATGGAAATTGTTTGCTGTCACACTTCACGTAGTAAGTTGAATCTTTCTCACCCTCTCTGTATACTATAATATGCCTACTATCTGTATGATGAATGATTTAGGTCTTAAATTGCATTTTTATGGCCTGTTTGCTTGATTAGAGTCTCTGTTCCACGTCTTATCGTACAGAACGCCTTTTAAAAGCAAACATGGAAAGTCTCAAGGGGATTGTTGTTTTAAAAAAGAAATTGTAAAGAAAGAAAAAAAACAACAACGATAAGATTAATTCATATTATCTAGATTTAGCTGACTGTGGAGTTAGGCCGAAGCCTTTCGACTTAACTAGAAATATGTTGTTCACCATAATTAGATCATCAGAATATAATTAACACATTGAAGAGATGTTGCTTTTTAATGAAATTTTAAATTACTATTGAAAGAAAAAATCCCAGATGGAAATAAGTAGAAGTAGTTTTGAAAAAAGTTATTAGATTATACTTAATCTAAATTCAGAGTAATTAAAATCACAAATTACGATATGTTATAAATCAGTTTAATCTACCCAGAACAGCTTTATTTTGAGAGGTTTTCAAATTGGGATTGTTAACATCGAAGATCCCAGTTTTTTATATTTTCCTGCGTAATCAATTCTATATGAAGGGTCGTGAAATCAACCGAGTCAAAAGCTTTAGAAAAATCTACTGAGGCCAAAATAGTTGCTCTTCTTTTTCCACTATTTTGTCACGCTAATTCAGTGAAGTAAAGAAATATGGTTAGAGTGCCATGTTTGAATCTAAAACCTGGGGCCAAAATCGTTTCAATTGCATCGACGATCGAACTTATGGCAGAATCAATGCAAAAATTCTAATAGGAATTTTGAACTTATTTAGCGCACAATTCCGTCATATGTTCGACCGTCGAAGCTACTGAACCGAATTACAAAATTTGGCCCAAGATTGTTCTTGGGCGTGTGAAAGCCTCACGATGAACTTAAGTTCGAAACGTGTGGCGAACACAATACTAGAATTACTAAAAACTTTTTTATATTAGGACCATAAGGTAGTTTCCCTTGTTTTTCATTGGTTTGTTTTCAATTAAGTTTAACCTGTCCGCAAATAAGTCCAGCCTAATCGCATTTAAATTTAAATGTGAAAAATTTAAATTTAGTTTATTTAAATAGCAATAGAAATTATTTCGACTTTGTCTAAGGTCTTTGAGACTTATTAACGCACAATCGTTGAAATACCTTGAGATTGAGACTAACAAATTAATATACGACCACCAGTATGGCTTTCGATCCAGGCGCTCGACTGGTGAATTAATGATATTCCTTACTAAGCATTGGTATCATTGTCTCGGGGATAGTCGTGCTTGACGCCTCGATGGACTTTTGTTCCTTTCTGTTCTTACTGGGATTGGAAGTTTCCTTTCAGATCGTTCGATCCGTGTTATTCTGGACGATGTTATCCGCAAGAGTCAAATTTTCCAAGCTAGAAATCTAACTATATTTGCGTTACTTCATAAAAAGTATCTTCATAAAAATGTTCCAAATATTCTCCCAAATTATATCTTGCCGAATACAAAATTATTTTATATAATTACTTTGTTTTATATGAAAAAAATTAATATTTGAAGAACCTTTTTTCGTTGAATATAGAATAATTTCTTGGAGCATTATATAAATAGATTAATAAGTATTAAATTATAAAAATTACAACAATTCGGATTATACTGGAGTACAAGTCTTTTTCTTTGCAAGTCTAATGATTGAAAATTTTTTTCGGATCACACTGATCCGAATACAGTAGCAAGATTAAAAAAAATAAAAAAAGCGGGAAATCCTCAATTAACTTAATAAGCACTAAAATGTGCAACGTTGCTGGGTCTTACATTTCGTGTTAATTATTTTAACCTTGCTGTAGTAGCTAATCCGTTTCTAATTTAATTTATTTGCAGCACGCGACGACTTATTTGACCAGACATGTTTTGGTTACAATCAGTAAATAATTGTGGCAACACCACATGTTTAATACATCTAGAACTAGTAAACGATATATTTCCTTGTTTTTTACAAATAATTCTATACTTTTAAATCAAAATCAACAAAAATATACCCAAACTATCTTTTCCCATTAGCTAAACAACAGCTTCAGAGCAATTTCTACGTCAAGAATGCTCGTTCATTGCTACAGTTGGCCTCTTGATAACTCGTTGACAAATGCTAAAGTTTGATACGAAAGCGCTATTTACAGAAGATAAAAAAGCCGAACCGAAACTTCTTTAAACGTTTCGCAATTTATAACTTGCCGAAGTTCTCGAGCCATATAAACATTGAGGAAATATGGCACTTCAGAGATAATAGAAATTCTCCCTTGAGATATGAAAAAAAAATGAAATGCCCCCTTTTAACAATCCACGTAACTCTTCAAACAACGGTAAGTGATTAATCAACACGTTACTGAATGAGGGAAAATAGAAAACCCCCCAACTCTCCAGTGCTTTGACAGTGAAAAGCAGAAATAAACAGGAACGCTTTAGAAAGCTTAACTACTCGGATGTCTTTTCCACTACCCTCTTTCCTTATTCCAGAAGAATATACAAAGGTGGGCTTTTCCTTAAAACCCCGGCTGTATTTCAGCGTAATCGCCAAACTTTGCGTAAAAAATAAGACAGGAAGATCAAAAGTGTAAAGATTGCCATCTAAATTCGGCTCCTTAGAATTTCAGTATCAGCTTTTATCGATTTCTTGGCTAGAACTTATGTTGAAGTTTCCTTTCCTCTCTTTGAGGTTCTTTGTGCCCACGGTTGGGTGGTCAGCAAACCTTGTGGGTTCAGCGCTTAGTACAGGTTTCGTGAAGTTCAGAGCTTTCAAATCGAGAGGTAAAACGCCTGTATTTGTGATAAATTTAATAACTTCATCGTAATGGGGAACTGGCGTGAGTCATACCCGTCGTCTCGGAAACAGACGGTCGTCGTCCCCCAAAATTGTGGTAGACCTGCGTCTGAAATCTCTGAATTTATTTGCTTGAGTGTGAAATTAAAATTCTTGAGGGAATGATTTCCTTGGAAATTTCATAAAACTGGATTTTGTTTTTGTAATTTTAAAAATATCTCAAAATTTTAGCGCCAGATTTCGAATAATCACACTGCACTTTACTTCCTTCGTTGACTTAGATCAAGAATTAAAACCACTGGGATGTGCATCTTAAACAGACAGAAGTCTTTAAGTTTCTGGTGAAGGCAATTAAGACCCTTAACGAGATAATTTCATGTCTCTTGACCAGGTCAACAAGAAAGGCGATGACTAATGTGGGTGGCCATGTTTTAACTTAATTCAATTGGAACATGCGTCCGTGGCTGCATTTATAAACAATTGACAAATAAAGTGCATTCCAGTGCGTCGACTGTTTAAATGGGTAAGAATTTTAATGGAAAATCGATTAAAGATAATACTATTGTTTCTGTCACCTCTATTGTTAGAGTAACGGACGTTACGCACATTCCGTGGCTATTAGTATCATGGTGCAATTGAAAAGGCCTCTGAACAAGTGACATCACTCGCTTTTTCCGATATGGTGTGGTAACCTAAGATGAGCTCTGTGCACTGTACACTATGCGCTGTGACAATGCATTATTGTAATTACTGCTAATAGACTTGTATATGAATTGTGTGCTCTTTGCAAGAGGAAGTCACACTCAAGAATGTATTAAAAGAAATTTTAAAACAACTACAAACAGCTTTGTAAAGATTCATAAGAAAATGCACCGAAGCATGTTTTGTAATAAAAGAAAGTATGCACTACCATAGAAATATTATATTGTACAACGCTTGCAATATACTTGGTTTTCTGGCTAATGATAAATTTCTAAAATAGGCTATTTAACTACTGTATAATTATACAGCATTTTTAAATAGTTCAGTAATTACATTCATGTATCCATGTTCATGAAAGTTTTGAAGGAGTCCATACATTCAAATTTCTAGTCCCTCATGTCTAAGAGAGAGAGAGGGTTGTTATTCATTGCTTTGGAGCCCCATGTTGCCCCAATTTCAGCTAATAATTGTGCGCACGTGATCCAAATCATATATAATAGCCGATGACAAAATTTTACACCTCTGTAGAACAATGTCTTTAGCTGGATTAAACAGTAGAGTCGAGAAGGCCGAGAAAACTATTCACTTTGTTTGGCTGAAAATTAATCGAGGTGTTGTTTACAATATGGATCATTGCTTTGGATTTTTCAACAGTAATACGGCAAAGGATCACAATTTTTTCAAGTACTTCCATTATAGTCAAACTAGCTCACAACATTTGTCTGTCACACACTTCTAGCACATCTGGACGATTTGAGGTGTGATGAAGATTGGATCAACCATCGAACTTTCCTAGAATCTGCTCCGTGTATTGCCTGAGATGTCTTACAAGGTATATTTATGAGAAACTTGCTTTTCTCTTCTCTATTTACCACTTAGGAGGTCTCTAATTTCTCCTGGTATTTTAAAGATATTCATAATGGCTATGTTCAAAAAACTGAAAATCATTGGCCTAAATGATGAGAATCTCTATAGATATGTAGGAACTTTGCAGGGAAATACCATCCGAAGGCTCTTCATTATGCTAAACCTACAACACTTTTGTTGTTTTTTGATATTATTTTCTCTTTTTTTAATATAATAACGACGCTATACTCTGAGTTAAAAATTTTATCAAATATATCAGATATGATGCTCTTAACCCGAGTCCTACTCTCAAACTAGATAAAGTAAGTAAAATTCGAGGGTATTACTTTTTCAAAATTTTTGTGTTTCAATTGTTAGTATTTCGTTATAAGGCATTATATATAACGTTATATAAAAAATTATTCTACATTGTCTGTTATACATACCACTTCTTCTAAGAGGTTTTGCGCTTTTGGCTCATGCTTTCTCGCACTTTTGCTTTATGCGTTCTC